>JAAMXS010002272.1:0-31570 GCA_019693525.1 Cylindrotheca fusiformis | reverse complement strand
AGAGCAGCAGCAACAGGAATAAAAAACACTTGTGTGAACAAAAATGCTCGGCCATGAAAAGATTTCATAAATAGAATATTAGAGAAGGGGCTACTTGACAAAGCTAGACAACTTTTGCCTGATTGGTCTAGATACAAACGAAGTTGTTCAAATGAACTACATGTGCGACAAAAATCAGGCTACCAAAGAGTCCTCTCAGCATTGGGATTAGCACCAACAGGATAGGGCATACTCGTAGCATTCATCATTTCTTTCCTTTCCATTGACGCATCCGGATAACCTATCGTCAGCATCTCCCAACTATACCCCACCAATTTGACTGTCACATCTGAAGCCCATCCAGGGAAGCAATATTCCAAGAGAGATTTTAAGACTTGTGTGGAATGTGCAGTGGTTGGCTTTTCCAAACCAGAAAAGGCGATGCATTTGGTTTCTAATCTAAGCATTTATAGTATCTAGTCAAGACGATGCCCTTTGGGTTTGTAGTTGGGGAGGGGGTCAAACATTTCGGGGAAATGAAAAGATACTCCCTTAATTGGAGAGCCCGAAAAAAAGATACGATGTCTTGACAGCCTCAACAACAGAAATTCTAGTGTACTACATGCTGTATCCATGTTCAGTGAGTCCACGAGTGTGAAAGAGCTACCTGTATCCTTCTGAAGCTTGAAATCAAAGACCATACCAATGCCTACCTGCTGTGCGACTGCTGCATTTGTCCAACCATACTCCCATGCTGCACTATCAAGTCATGTCGGTTCAGTTTACCCCAATCTTGCCCCCATGCCCGTCACAGAACTGAGTGCTTCTAGAATGTTGGATCCGGTCACGCAATCCCTGTGTCGCAGCTTTTTCGAAGGATTCACAACGCCTTCCATTTTGATTGCAGGCTCTAGTTTTACAGCCCTATTTGCTCTTGGGAAGACGGTGAAAGAATGGGGGTATATGTCAAGGCGAGATATACTATTCGTGAAACTCTACCATGTTTGCTCGTTGTTAAGCTTCTGCCTCAGCTTGACGACAGTTTTGTCTGGACAAGCTGCATTGACTACGCTGCTGACCCCCCAACCGGTCAAGACGAAATTGGCGGCTACTGATGCCTATCACTTCCTCCGGGCTCATATGAATATGGAGTTTCTAATGACTCGATGGAGTTTTGTCACTTCCATAGTATTCTTTCTCATGACAACCTGTTTTCGGTTGATCTTGGAGTTTGAGTTGTTTAAAAAACGTAAAAGAGAGTCTGCTGGAGTTACCGTTGTGGCGTTGATGACAGGTGGCGCATTGACAACGCTAAGTCACGTCAATACACCAGGCTCCACGTGGCCGGGTGTCTGGGAGATGACAAGGGATATTGTAGTGGTGCGTACGCAGAGTTCCTGAAGCGAAATGGATTGCGTTTTGCAATTGCTATGTTTCCTCACTCACACTTGTGCTGAACTGTTATTAGCTGGTCTGGAAAGAAATCAGAACGGATCGAGATCCACTTCAGTTCGCGTCGATAGGATTCATCGCCGTTGGCATAGCTTCTCTTTTCTATTTTTTGCTGCCCGGCGTCGATCAAGACAAACCAGTAAAAAATGATCGGTTTGTTTGATCAAGACTCCCTGCTGGTACCCAGTGAAGCCCACATTGCACTTCTGTTGTACCATGACCGTCTTACTTCTCTCGCATCAGCAAGGATGGTAATACCGCTGCAACCAATAGATTTCTCCCAAAGGCTTCGTTTCCGACGTCGTTTTGGTTTAGCCTACAATGGTCGCAACCATATGTAACAGTCTTTTGGGTCGTGGTGGAAGCTACGGGCGCCTAAGTTTTGTCGTTTTGTTTGGAGTTTCAGTAGCCCTTGAGCAAACATTCTTTATTAGTACAAGATGAGGATGTGCTATCCGGCTACATCGTGCTACCATGCAAAGGATTCAACGTGAAGGCCAAGCTGGTACTCGTCGGAAATCTGTTTCAGGTCTTTTCAAGACTGGCTTGGCCCCGCCACAGTACATCATTCCCCATGTAGAAATGACCATTTTCTTGTCCAACTGCTTGACGTAATCTGAGGCTCCGGAGTTGTAGTCCCACGGACGGAAATCAATCGCAAGGTTTTCCATCATGGATTCAGATGTTCTTGGGCCTGCCTTTCCGTTGGTGCTCAAGCTCTCATCAATTGCCTCAGAGCCGAGGTCCGATGCATTGCAAGGCAAATCCTTTGATCCATTGGACATGCTGACCAGAATGGGACTCCCACTGGACAGTATAAAGAAAAGACGAGAAAAAAGAAAAGGCTACTACTACTTTTTAAGAAAAGAACTCTCTTTGTACCTCTACAAACAACCGGATTGATCGAGATGCAACAGCAGCAGCAGCAGCAGCAGTATTATTAGTATTAGATGCCGGAATTTACTTGCGTGACAAACAAATCAGGCTGCCCAGGAGTCCTCCAGAAGAAGTAGTGGTACTACTACTACTAGCAGCTGCAGCAGCAGAAGCTGGTTTTTCCACACTATTGGCATAAACATCTGGACGAATCCATGGGACGAGTGCCAACAGGAGGGCATGTTCATAGTATTCTGCTCGAACAATGAGACCATCGGTCAATATTCCGACCGTACCATTTCCTTGCTTTCCATTGACACGTCCGAATAACTTGTCATCGGCATCTCCCAATTCCATTTTTTTGTTCTTGATCATTTTGGCAATTTCTTCGGGCAATAAAAAGGTGGCCGTCTTGGCCAATCCATAAATTGGTTTCTGTCGTTCGGTATAAAATTTGGAATCTTCCGATGCCAGCAATTCGACCAAGAATTTACGTCGTTTGCCATAGACTGCCATCCATGCCATGCACCACAATGTATCATCATCTTCCTTCTCCTCCTCGACATCACTGTCATCGTCACTGTCATCGTCACTGTTGTCTTCTTTTTCTTGTGGTTGCATACTTGATGATGACGACGAGGAAGAACACCATTCCAATCCACCCTCCAATCCAATGGCCAAATGTGGATATTCACCATGTTTCGTTTTGAATTCATGATAGGCAGCTTTGGCTCGATTCTTGGCACCCTCTCTTGTTTCTTCATCACCAAAGGGTTGATTGGAAACTCCAGAATCAACAGTGAACCCATCAAGTTCCAAACAAAGAACCTTGGGAGGTGTTGCACTGTCATTGTTGTTGTTGTTGTTTTTGCTGTTCTTTTTGTTCAGGACGCGTTCAAAGGCTTGTTTGACAGCATCCAATTTGCAAGGATTGGATGATCCAACGGCAATTTTCAAAGTAGGTTGCTTGGGTTCGGTAGGAGTTTCTTGTTCCTTTGTCGTTGCAGTTTCCGCACCATTCTGGTTCTTCATGGTCGGAGGAGGAGATTCCAGCTTGGCCGTTGCTAGCTCGTTTGCCATATTTTTATGTGGGTTGACGAAGTAGCAGAACAAGACAGAGATATATATCTATGTCGATGGATAGACTATAGAGAGAAAAACAACTTACAAGGAGAAAGCAAGAGTGAGAGAGTGACCTTTTTCTTGGACCACGTCGACACTCGTTCAGGGGTAGGACGATGTGCGTTGGGCGGCGATATGACAATGACGAAGGAGCGAGCACCACAATGCCTTTTTGTACTGGCAGTCTTTTTTGGAAGATTCGAGATATTTCGACGGTCGAAGTAGTCATTGGTATATGTAGTTGATCAAGAGTCGACTCCGTCGACTTGTCATTTTCCAAACATGGGTGTCCCCCATTTGAGCGGGAGAAAGATTTATTGGATTCAATACGAACGAGATTGAAATGATTGGAAAAACTCACCCGGCAAAAAAAGTGCTCAATTGACCATGAGATCTTTTCACGAGAATTTGTCGTAGAAACGTCTACCTGGAAAAATTGTTGTTGTTTTGTTCAAATGTCCCATTTCCAGTGTCGTTTCATTGAACAATCGAGGCATTGCATTGTAGCAGCAGCAGGGTCACTCAGGGTGCTGCTGACATTTTCCATCATTTGTGCGCCGTCATTTGATTGATTGATTGATTCTTGCTTTTCCTTTTCTTTCTGTTGATTGTTGTCCGATCGATCTTGCGTTTTGTGCAGCTGTTCGAAAGGTAAGCCAGGCCCACGTTGTAGCTCTATACGCAGCAGCAGCAACAGCAGCAGTGACGGATTGAATCATCAAAGTTAAGGTTTTTTCTCACGTCTGCCTTGGTTTTGTAATTCTTTTAGAAGAAAGGTTATATACCACAAAATGGACCAGAACCCAAACAAGCCTCCCTTTTCTTCAGGGTGGAACATTCCCAAGAAGGGACCAGCACAGCAGCAGCAGCAGGCTCCCATGAATATGACAATCCCAAAAAAGAAGAAGAAACAACAGCAACCAGAATCTTCCTCCTTGACAGCCTCCATTCCACGCAAGACTTCCTTCAATGCTACCTCCAATCCTCCACCACCTCCGATGCATGCTTCGATACCTCGAAAGTCATCTACTTCTTCCACAGGTGGTGGTATCGAGAGTAATCTGCATCATTCTTCGACGATTCCTCGCAAATCATCCTTTTCTTCCATTCCTAGAAAGTCATCCAGCACGTCCTCGAGGAAACCAGAAAAGTCAATATCGAAAAAGAAAAAAATATCATCCTCGTCCTTTTCCGAAAAGTCGTCAACGTCATCATCACAACGCAAACGTCTTTCCCTGACTACTACTGCTACTACTACTACTACAACCAAGCGAATACCATCCTCCCGGAATCGAGTGACCGATATTGTGACGTTATCGGAACATCCCTTTGTCCTTCAGGTACCATTGGTAGGAGTTCCCATGACGGATGGCCTTCCACCACCACTACTATCAGCACGAGGTGGTGGTGGTGGTGGTGGCAGTAGTCCATTGACGACTACGACAAGTGTTCGCAAACGCAAGGCTGTTTCATATCAAGAATTGGATGATACCGATTCGGATGATTTCATGACAGAAGAAGAGGAACAACAAAATCTACGTAAATTGACCAAAAAGGTGAAACATAAAAGGACGTCTCTTTCAACAACCACACCAGGAGCAACTAGTACGAGTGCCACAACGACCAACGCCACCTCTAGTAGTGTGGCATCGTCAAACGGTAACAAGAACAACAACGACGTCAATGACAATGGCGTAGATCCAAGAACCACAACAGCAGCAGCTCCCATGGAGGACGATGCAATTGTTTCCAATTCGCAAGACTTTTTGTTGGGCCCTCCCAGCATCGCCGCCACTATCCCCATCGCCACAAACCCAAGTCTGATACTACCGGTCGATGCTCCACCGCCAGGTACCTTGAATACCTTGTGGTATTCTCGTGAATGCTTTCTTCACATTTTGGTCGTGGACAAGATATTGGCTTGGAAGACACGGGCCGTTTCCAGTTTGGAATGGGTCCCCGAAACATTGCCACCACTGGACGAAGGATACATCCATCCCCGACCGGCCATTGATTCGGCACAAGCGGCCAAATGGTCCAATATGGCAATTACCAATCCAATGATATGGGCCGATCCTAAAAAGCGCATGGAAGTAAGTCGGTTGGTACCCACTGAATGTCCCATTGTCATGACCATGGCCGTCAAGGCACAAAAAGATGAACAAGAAAGAACAGAAGACCAACAAGGAGAGAAAAAACCAAAATATCGCATCAAACCGCTCTCCAATAGAGATCGAGAGGAGGTGTACTTGGTCAAGTGGAGAGGACGATCGCATTTGCATGCATCCTGGGAACGAGGGTCGGATATTATCAAATACGATCAATCCAAGAACACGGCACGGCATAAGATTCGACGATTTGTACAGTCCCAAGAATTGGCCTACGGTAAGGATTGGAAACAGGTCTTGGAGGAAGAACGCAAAACGACTGCCACGATTCATGCCCATCATGGAGAAGCACCACCAGCACCAACAACTTCCACGACAACGACGGGCGATGAGACCACTACCGATACCGATGGTGGTGGTACAGAGGACGAGTATTATCCTACGGCTTGTACTGAAGTGGAACGAATATTGGCATGTGACGAGTCGGAAATGGACATGTCCTTGTATGCTAGACAACGGGCGCTCAACATTCAAAGGGAGCAACAATTGGTCCAACAACGAGAATCAGGAACTGTCCAGAAATGGAACTCGGAAGAAGGCCTTGAGGATTTATTGAAAGAGCGACCATGGGATCCAGAAGACAATGTCCGATATGTTGTCAAATGGAAAGGACTGCCGTTTGCCGAAATGACTTGGGAGTACTGGAGAGACATCAAGACGGACGCTGTCGACGAGGCGGAAGATTTTTGGTTGCGCCAAAAGCCACCCGACGAAGAAACGATCCGAAGGAGCAACCGACCACATCCACAAATTCGAGAATTCCGAAAGATGCAAGAGTCTCCCGTCTTTGGAATATCCAAGCGGAAACGGCCCGTCGCAGATCTACAGGGACAGAAACGAGAAGAGGACGACAATGACGACGACGACGACGACAATGAAGAAACGAATCAAGGATTTCGTCTTCGAAGTTATCAATTGGAGGGTGTCAACTGGCTATTGTTCAACTGGTGGAATAAACGTTCTTGCATCCTGGCAGATGAGATGGGATTGGGAAAGGTGCGTTTCTCGCGTTTTCTTTCGATTGCATAGACTTTTCTTTTTTGTGTCTTGTGGATTTCTAACATCTCATCATCATTTTCCAGACGATTCAATCCATGTGCTTCTTACGGAGCCTACAAGAGAATCCAGCAACAGGAGTCCGTGGCCCATTTCTGATTGTGGCACCTCTGTCCTTGATTGGACAGTGGCAATCGGAAGCACTGACTTGGGCACCCGATTTGAATGTCGTTTTGTACCATGGATCAGCAGATGCCAGAGATTTTTTGGTTAAACAAGATTTTTACTACACGGATCAGTTCGTGGCAAAGGCAACTGCCATCAAACTAAAGAAACAACATGTCACAAAGTTTCACATTTTGATTACTACCTATGAAGTTGCCATGAAAGACATCAATGTGCTTTCCAAGATCCGATGGAGAGCGCTGATTGTGGATGAAGCTCACAGATTGAAAAATCACAAGTCGCGATTGTTTTCCGACCTTGCAGCTGTGCCCCGCGATTTTTGTCTGCTGTTAACAGGGACACCTTTGGCAAATGCAACGGAGGAGTTGTGGGCGCTGCTTCATTTTGCTGACAAGGGTGCCTTTAGCTCTAAGGAAGAGTTTTTGGAAAAGTTTGGACAATTGACGGATGCCAACCAAGTTAATGAATTGCATTCTGTCCTCAAGCCATTTTTGCTGCGTCGTGTCAAGGAGGACGTGGAAAAATCCCTTCCACCAAAAGAAGAAACAATTTTAGAGGTTTCTCTAACGCCAGTGCAAAAGCAGCTATACAAAGCTATTTATGAGCGAAATACGAGCTTTTTGTTCAAAGGGTCGAAACCTAGCAATGCACCAAGTCTGATGAATGTCATGATGGAGCTACGAAAATGCTGCAACCATCCATACCTGGTTCGAGGGGCCGAAGAACGAATTCTTTCGGACGCCGCTGCTCAAGTTAAGAACTCTGATGGCTCAGAGATGGCAGTGGACTGGTCGAAAATATTTGGAGAACAGCTAATCAAGTCTTCGGGGAAGATGGTGTTAATCAACAAGCTTCTTCCGAAACTCTTTGCGAATGGCCACAAGGTATTAATTTTCAGTCAAATGGTTCGTGTTTTGGACCTGTTGGAAGAATTGCTGAAGATCAAGAAGTACAAATACGAGCGACTTGACGGTTCCACGTCGTCTTCTTCCCGTGCTTCCGCTGTTGATCGATTTGTCAAAAAGTCCTGTCAGCGCTTTGTAATGCTCTTGAGTACAAGAGCCGGTGGGCTAGGTTTGAACCTGACGGCTGCTGACATCATCATCATTTTCGACAGCGATTGGAATCCACAGAATGACCTTCAAGCTATGGCTCGGGCCCATCGTATTGGGCAAACTCGAGCTGTCCGGGTCTATCGGCTTTTAACTGCCAAAACTTATGAGATGCACATGTTTCATAGTGCAAGCATGAAACTAGGCCTCGAAAGGGCTGTCCTGTCGCAGCAGCGAGATCAAGGTGAAGAAGAGGAAGGAAGCAATTCAAAATCGAAATCAAAGACTGACAGGGAAGCGCAGGCCAAGAAAATCGATTCCTTGTTGAAAAAGGGTGCATATGACGTGTTTCGTGATGAAGACGACGACGAAGCCAAGCAGTTTATGGAGACCGATATTGATCAACTTCTCGAACGCAGCTCAACAACCGTAACGTATGGGCCTAACGAGACGAAACTGAGTAGTGGGCTTGGTAGCTTTAGCAAGGCTAGTTTTGTGGCTGATACCGGTGATGGTGAAAAAGATGTCGATTTAGATGATCCTGACTTCTGGCAAAAGGCAGTGGGTCTTGAAAAGCCTGTCGACACACCAGAAGAAGTTGCCCAAATGATCGATGATGGTGTCAAACGAAGTAGGAAACAGGTGCAAGTATACGATCCGTACGCCGAGTTTGCAGAAATGGAGCAAAGGAAGGAAGAGGAAGAAAAGAGACGAAAACAGGAAGAGAAAGAAGAGCGCGAGAGGTCTCGCAAGGAAAAGAAGAAACGCAAAGAGAACGAAAAAGAGAAAAGAAAAAGAGAGCGGGAAGAAGCACGCGAGGCGAAAGCTCGAGTCGAGCCAGCACAGGAAGAAGAACCGCCTCCAAAAAAGCAAGTGAAGGAGGTCAAAATTAAGAAGGTCAAGAAAGCTCCTGGGAACAAGAGACTCTCAAGGCATCTACAAAACGACAACCCCGACTATTGGCTTAGACAAGGCTGGGATGTGCCACAAAGAAATCGTGCAATCGCTGCTTGCTTGAGGTTTGGTTTTACAAGATTCTGCAGAATCCGCAATGAGTCGAACCTGACGAGTCTTCCAATTCAAGATTTCGAAGTTTTCTTCCGATCTTACTTTTTCCAGCTGTCGCTTCAGGTTGCTGTGACTTTTATGCAGAAACTCAAAGACGAGGGAACCATTTTCTCGGAAATGAACCTGCAAGTCTTTCTAGGAGAGTGTCTCGGAATGACTTCCTCAAAAGAACTTAATTGGCTTTGTGATTGCGTATCGAACGGTATGAGGTGCTACCTTGAGGTCCAAAGTCAACGAAGATTTCTTAGGCTCCCACGAGCCTTAGCAGAGGCTTCTTTCGTCCGGGACCTGCGTCGTGGCCCTGCGTTGCGTTCTCTCAGGCGAATACTGCTTCTCAGCCGTGTCCAACGGGTAGTAGAGGATTGCCTTGACCAAATTGTGAACCAACTAGGATACGAGCAGTTGGCAAAACGTGGGTGTCAAACAAGCAACCTCACTACGATGGATTCGGATTTGAAAGCCAGGCTTACTAGCACTGAGGAACTTTCATTGGCAATCAACTTGCACTTGAAAAAGGTAGATCAACCATTGCCAGTTGTTTGGTGGGACCGTAGTTGTGATATTGCACTTTTGATTGGAACTTTCGTTCATGGTCTTGGCAACTACGATGCAATGTTGAACGATGACGCACTCGCATTTGGTTATCGAATCAACAAATTTGCCAAGACTGATGAGGCATGCGTAGCAGCACAGAAGCAGTTCGATAGGGCAACTGTGACAGCTCGTGCCGTCTTCGATGATTCACTGCAGGCTTTTGACTTGAAGGAAGAGAAAAGAAATCTCGCGATAATTTCTGCTGCTGCCGCAAATCAGGCCGCAAGAGAAAAGGACGCACAGGTGCTCAGGGAGGGTGGCGCGGCGGCCGACGCCGTGCACAGCAAAATGCCAGAGCAAGTGCCAAGAAATAGATACGAAGTCGTGAATGGAGATGACTCCCATTACGTGACTTTGCCAAGGCTCCAAGAGCGATTGAGGCAGAGTGTCCGAGCCGGCGACTCCTCAGCGACCGTGAAGGAAGAATCGAATGCAACTCTGGATGCAGAGAACGAAGCTGACGAAACCAATAGCCAAGAAGCATCAAAGAGTCGCAGAGTTCAAAACAGGTATGCTTTGTCCATGCCAGATGCCCGGGTCTTGGACTGCAGACTGGACCTTCTGATCAATCGACTTGAAAGAACATTGTACGGGGATGACGAGACAAGTATGGCCGTTGAACAGAAAGCTCGATTTCCTAAGCTCTGGCCGTGCTCCGAAGTGGTGTCGACTAATTGTGAAGTTAGAACGAAGGCTCTCTCTGTTGTCTGCTGCAACGAAGCGGAGGACCTGAGCAAGCATCCAATTGGTGAATATCTTGGGATTGGTCTCAGCGGTTACCAATGCGCTGCTTCGCATCGGACGTTAGACGATGGCACTGATTTCAGCATAGGAGCTGCAAGCCCGGATGTCGCACATGTTGCGGGAGCAACGTCCCGATACGTTCGTGCGATCGGAGTTCCGATGAACCTGACAAGGTTTGCCATTTCGGCTTTGATCCATGCAGACACAAATTGCGTTGATCAGCTGTTGGAATACGAAAGAAGCTGGAATTACAGTAAGAACGTTGC
Source organism: Cylindrotheca fusiformis (assembly GCA_019693525.1). NCBI lineage: Eukaryota > Bacillariophyta > Bacillariophyceae > Bacillariales > Bacillariaceae > Cylindrotheca > Cylindrotheca fusiformis. Next base: position 21,067 of record JAAMXS010002272.1, on the reverse strand, counting down.
CTTGGATGAGGAACTAAACCATGCAGAGAGTGACACGAAGTCCGACACTGACAGTAAGACGGCAGAAGCAAATGGCAAGGTAAAGAGTGAGAAGCCGGTTGATGGAAATGGGGATGAGTCCAAAGCCGGATCGGACAATGCAAAAGCTGAAGCCACGTCCGAGGCTGGGACTAAAGAGGAACGAGAAACGAAATCTGAGTCCAGCGTGTCTTTGGAGATCGATGAAAAGATCGAAGAAATTGCTCAGGTTCCGACAGCTTTTGCGGAGAATTCGAAACTAAGGGCCACCATTTGCGTAGCAATCCTTCACTATGGTTTGTTTTGCACTGTAAAAGAGAATAATCGGGTTTCGAAAGCTCTATGGGCTACAACTAGGGAGCACTGTGGTGAGTTTGATGAAAGTGCACCGCCATTACTATACAACGCCGAGCGTTTCCGACACCTAATCGAGGAATTGGGGGATCTATCGAATGTTCCGGACAAGGAGTCTATCGAAGAATATGTCGTGTCATGGCTTGTTCCACATTGCTTGAGGCTGTGTCTAATGGGAAACGGCCCAACTATAACTGATGCTCGTGGTAGCAATGGCGAATACGAGACGGCCTATGGAACAACTTTGTACCCCGAACACACAGAGAATTTACAGAGCCCACTTCCAGACCCATGCTTGGATCTGAGCGAACACTCGATCGAGGCGCTGGGAACCGCATATGCCATTTTACGAAGGGCTCGGCTGATGCGGGCAGCTACCAATATTGCTAGCGGCAAAACTCCGCTTGACGAGATTGATGAGATCCTCCGATCTCCCTTCATGCGAAAATCTATGGATGGGTTGCCTGTATGGTGGTGCCCTTGGATCCACGATGCTGCTCTTTTGGTTCACGCAAGCACAAGGGGACTGTATTCAATCTTGAAGGATCGCAAGTCTGATGAAATTACATCTCCATTTTCTCGAAGTATAATCCGCCAGCACATGTATGCTACATTTTTGGCCGAAAATGCCCTTCCAAGTTCTATTACGGAAGCATCGCCACCCGAAGATTCTACTGCTTGGATCGAATTGCAAGCAAGCGATTTTCCGTCCGTGAACGTCCTGGAAAGACGTCTTGCTTTTCTTTGTGCGAAAGCTTCGGAGCATTTGGATGGCAATGATCGCTATGATAATCTGCCAATGTTCGATCATGGCGGTTGGCCTAGAAACTAATCCACTTTTTCGTTATGCATCCTTGGAAAAACACATGATTTGCTATTTTAAGAATCTAATGATAAGCTATCCTATCGACAGTAGATTAATGATTCTGGGGCAATCCCTCAAGCAGAACACTTGCTCACAACATTTTGACTGCAGTTCTCATATTCCTCTTCGTATCCTACGAATTCGTGTTTAATTGGGTTGCAACTCGCCTCTCCACAGAACAAATTGTGCAGGCTACAATAGTTTGTGGAAAAGTCCAGGATGGATGTGACTTGCGACTCGCTACATGTTTCCAGAACGCAGCCATCACCCTGGGTAAACTGAATATTCATCAAATCCGTGTATTTGGCATTGCCAGTCTGACGAGAGGCTTGCACAAAAGTGACACGTTGGCCATTCTCATCGGTTGCGGGTGTCGATGATAAGAGTTCATACTTCCCATTGTTATGTGGGTCGACCCAGCCGTTCTCATGCTTTAACCGAAGAGTGATTTCTTCCAATACATTTGCGCATTTGGCTTGAGGAATACGAACCTTCATTTCGCACTTTGCATGAACTCTAGCGGGAGAACCTGGACAGATGGGATGCCCTGTCTCTATACTTGAGGTAGTTTGTGGTGATTCCCAGAATAGGAATGCAAGCGTTGTGCATGCGAATAAGGCAAACAATAGGTATCGCTGATTTGTAGTGCTGGTCATGGTCGTTCTATGTGCTGCTGAAGTTGGACGATATGGATTTGTTGCCATTATTGTAGGGGGGCGAATGCCGTAGGGTTGGAAGATCAAACACGGTTTCTGACTGAATCCTGCATTCGCTGCGATTCTCTGTCGTCAAGAAGATGGATATGGAAAACAATTATTGCAGCCGTGGTGGATGACAGGTGTGAAAAAAGTTCGCAAGTGTAGTCGAAGAAGTCAAAGAAGGATTTATTAGTCATCACAAATAGTTTCGCAAGGTGTAAATGGAAACCCTAGAGGTGTTGACTTAAGCGGCCTCTAATGCTCCATGGAGACCATGAGAACGAATCGAAACGATTGCCAAATGATCAGCCAAGGCCCTTCTCTTTCCTTCTACAGTATGGCGTGGCGGCGATCGTATCGTCTTATCACTTTGCTGTCTTGACGAACAGATTTTTCAACGCAAAATGAACATAAACGACGCTTGTAATCTAGTCTGTGTAAACAAAGAACCATTACATGAAAGGGAATCCGTTTTTCACATTACCAAAACGATGTAGTCCAGGAATGGCTTGCTAGCAACAATATGGGGAAAACAGGATTCCCTGTCATGACTCCTCTTCATCACATCTAGAAACTGTCGTGCAACAGGCTGTCCTCACACAGATGTACATGGACAAGCTCCTGTCGGCAGGTTCGTCATTACAAGTAGGATCCGACTGCAAATTGAATACACAATCAGAAACGATGTTCCATGCCTTCCTGATGGGAGAGGAGGAAACCGAGTGAACTGCATCGGAGTGGGGATGGGAGAAGTTGGAGTATCCGATCCAACTCATCCACGAGTGGACCGTTGAGAGAAGTTGAAAGTGCTTTTTCTCTGATTTTCGTCGGAAGTCACTTTTGCGAGATGGGTAATTCATGCTCTTTCCTATTTGAGGAAATCGTCGCCAAAAAGTGTCCTCCAGCATGTAGAAATTCCGTATTCGTTTCCGTACCCATAAGTAAAAAGGTCCCCTGGTTGCCGCGAGCACGAACTGAAGAAGCACCGGCAAACGTGTGTGACAAAAAAGAGACTCGCTTTCGACTCCAGTCGCATGCACAGGAAACCCGACACACACGATTTGTCGAGAGAGCCTTACTGATACACTGGTACACACTACTAGAAGCCGTGTGTGTTCTCGTTTTCCCTTTTTTCCTGCCTGTCTGAGTTCAGTGGTTGTAGTGCCAAGCTACGTAAACGACCAGTAGACCGTTTACATGAAGAATCCCGAGATTTACGCACCTAGTAGAGAAGATTAGTTCATGTTTCACCCGTATGATTCCGAGTAGAAACTTGTACTGAAACCAGCTGGAGAAAGGCACCCATTTTTCTTCTCGGAAAGTTGCTTTCACAGAAACAAAACTCACTTTCAGTTCACAATCAGACAAGCATTCATTGAAGCATTGATGCAAACCATAGACAACCAAACCATGACTAGCGCTCTCGCAAGCAAGGATTTCGGGACCATGAAACGATACCGCACTTCGATTCTTCCCTACAACAATTCTGACACAATTGAGATTCAAGGGTTTTATTGGCCGCGTCGTGTGGTTTCTCATGCACCAAACAAGTCCAACAAGATGAAACCCATTAAGGCAAAGCAGCAACGAAAGTACTCACTCTCCAAAGAGAGACAATGCATTGCTGAATGCCTGAAACTTCTACCGAAGATATCTTCTGATCTGGACCGTCTTCAATCCACTTCTGTCCTTCAGGAACTAGCTTGCACACCGAATCAGCAACAGACAAAACACTTCTATGCTTGGCATCCAACAAAACAAGACATAATGAAGACTACGCAGAGCAAGTCTCGAATCGTTCCGGAGAAGTTTTCCCAACGAAAGGCATTCCGATCTATCAGTCAAAGAGGACAAGTTAAGGGGTGACTGTTTCGCTCGGTCACGGCGGCCTGTGAAGACACCAGGACTTTCATTTCAGACTGCACGTACACCTGCTCTCTACAATACATGGCTTGCATGATCGAATCTATGCTATGAATAGATATACAACAAGGCGCGGATAACCGGCCTTTTCTTACTAAACAAACTTTTATGTCAAACTCGGCATTGTTTCGTGTCATCAAGTCAGAACCGCCTGTTTCAGCATGTGCTCTTTCTTCATTTACCCATACTTGCCAGAACAAAAACTCAGCACATCGGACTATATCCGATGCTGAGTGATGTGGTAGGGATATATGATGTAGTTCCGGGGTATACTTGAAACGGTGGCACCAGGTAACTTGGTCCACCATCGTGGCGTCGTGGTTTTCACGTGACAACGACAAAAAGCTCCAAAAAAACGAACGATATTGTCAAAAGGGTCGACTTGCGCAGATTTCCTCTGGCAGGACGTCTTCAAATGGCAAGATTCACTAAACATCACCTTCAATAAGTCCGGTCATGGTTCTACTTAACGACAGAAGTCATCGTTGCGTCACACCGGACAGCTCAGAAACCCAAATTGAGGGGACGTCGATTAAGTCTTCATCAACAACCCTTACTTTTTAATAAGAGTCCCTAAAATTAGTTTTTCAAAATTGGTTCGTGAACGACAACAACAACTAGTCTTGGCAATGACGAGAGCAGGAGGGAGACCCCATCCTTCTTATCAACAAGACCAATACAGTGCTTCAGCTTCGACAATGGACGCCAGTAATCGCAATAGAAGGATATTCCAAGGCCACCCTCATGATGACGGCGACCACTACATTCAGCACGATCCTGACAATGCCAATCACACTCATGCCCCAAACTCTGATTCGCACCTACGAAGTCTGGTCAAGGGCATTAGCTATCGAATCATATCTTCCTTAGCAACCATAATTATATCCTTTGCGGTGCTTGGGGATGTTAGCGTGGCCTTGGAAATTGGGTTTGTGGACTTTTTCGCGAAAATTCTGATCTACTATCTTCACGAACGAGCCTGGTCGAAGATTACTTTTATATAAAATAGAATGAGGAAGTTCGATATGAAGTGGATTTGGAAGCTCGATAAAGTGGACCTGGAGTTTCGGGATCAAGTGGCTCTATTCAGTAGAAACGAGACCTCTTGAGCTGAAACTGAGTATACCGGTTTTGGGAGTCGGTACAAGATCAGACAGGTCGTTACTCTGCCAGGGCACGCAATCCTTTGAATACCTCATCTCTACAATGCAGCAGCCTTCCGCCATGATATCTTGGACAAGAAGCATATCTTGTGATACCTGTTCGCCTAATTTCCGAAAAGAGGAGTGAATGCGCCTACAGCTCTCTTAAGGTTACTGTCAGCTTCCCTGAATCGGTCTCCTGTTTGATGCTTCCTTCGCTTCAATTAAAAAATATCGTACTAGGAATAAGATCAAAAGACGCCCAGCAGAGGACCACGAGGATGACAGAGTGTAGAGTGTAGTCCCAATGGAATGCTAATTCAAGAAGCGTATCTTTCCGTTATTCCAGGAGTTTCGTAATTTACTTCTGTAAAATATAGTACATCTCAATACCAACTCTGATTAATTTTAGAATAGTGCGAGAAATGGGTGTTAAAATACAAACGATATCTTCAGGTCGAATCCATTATTAGCATTGTTAGAATGGAGGCCAAAAATTCCATTTCCTCAAGAACGAAGCAATGAAATGCTGAGTAACAACGATGAGAACTCCACTTCAGAAAGAAAAACGCTGCGACATCGTCCGCCGTCCATTGCACCAAGAACTATGTATGGAGAAGCTTCATCGGATGATTCTCAACACGTAGTAGAATCTGGAAACGTCAAGACGAAATCATCGTCCTTTTACTCACTTTTTACAGCTCAGCGAGCTCTGTGTAGTCTGCCCATTCTCATTCTGGTAGTCATTGCCTCTCTGGATAATGCCGATAAACAACTCTTGGCATCGTCGTTTCCCATGTTGGAACGCACTCTAAAGTTGGACGTCAAGACCCTGGGGTATTTCTCCTTGTTTTCAAACCTGTCGTATGCTCTCAGCCTGCCGGTGTGGGGCTATTTGGTCCATCGATACGGTCTGTCGAACATCCATGCGCTCTTATCCGCGGCTTGCGCCTCCTGGGGAATTGCCACCGTTGGCATTGCCTTATGTGGATCGTCGATAGTAGGCCAAGCCATTCTACGAGCTGTCAATGGGATGATGCTTGGATCTATCTTACCCTTGAGCCAAACACTGCTGGTGGAACTGGTATCCGTCTCTATGCGAGGTCGAGCTTTTGGTTGGATGGGGCTATGTGAAAAATTAGCGGGAACTCTAAGCTCAGCATCCGTTGTCTACTGGGAAGGACACTGGGAGTACTCCTACTGGATCTTGGGAATTTTCTCGATTTGCATTGGTGCCATTTCCTATCAAGCTTTGAATCCAAAGGCAATACTTAAAGCACGGTCTGCGTCGGAAACGAACAAAGGGCTTTCAATGTCGAAGCATCAAGAATCTTCTTTAACGCTGCGCCAAATCTCTCAGAGAATTCTTAGACTGCCGGCCTTTTGCTGTATGGTAGCGCAAGGGATCTTTGGAGGTACGCCTTGGGATATGATGTCCTTCTTGTTACTGTTGATGGACTGGCGTGGCTTCACTAAGGAGCAAATTGTATCGATTCAATTTACCTCTGGTATGTCGGCAACTCTGGGTGGATGGCTGGGTGGCGTTCTAGGAGACTATGCAGCTGCTCGGTGGGCATCGAAAGGTCGAATAGGGGTTGCGTTTCTTTCTGTGGCTGGAGGAATCCCTTTGTATGCTTTGTTGCTGTACTCGAAGACATACAAAGCCGCACTTTTGTGGATCAATCTCTTCAATCTCTGGGGTTCCTGGCCCCCACCCGCTGCTCTAAGGCCAATTTGTGCTGACTTGACTCGAAATGCCAGTGAACGGGCTCAAATCATTTCCATGTGGATTGTTCTGGAAAAGGCATCTGGTGCCCTGTTTGGTGCTCCCTTGGTTGGTTACTTGACGAGTAATATGTTGTTGGGGGATGAGAACGGAACCATCCCGGCCGAGAAGGCCAATGTGCTGGCATACCAGCTGTGTTTTCTTTCGACCTTGTTTTGGTCCATCTGCTCATTTTTCTGGATAGTTATGGGACTCACAATCAAACAAAGTTTATCTATCTCACAGGGCAACAATGCACGAGGCAACAGATTGGATGAGGATGCGCAGATGAATCGACTTTTGTAATGGTATCTATGAAAAATATCCCAGTCATTCTGCTACCGATCTACCTTAGGTGGAGATAGCGGCGTAGCGGTATATAAAGTATATTAGACTTTTTTTTTGTATCTATGAAAATGCACAATGTCCAACAACAACAAGAAAACACAGAACTATCAATCTGTTCCACCGTGGTCATCGACAAATTTCTTCAGTGAGTTTTCTGCATATCTTGCTCTTCCACCAAATAATTCTTCATCGGCAACGAAACAATGCAAAATGCATAGAATACTAATGTCAAAGACATCCATGAACATGTCCGCCACAAAATAGCTAATGATGAAAATGATCACAACTGGTCCCGCAAAGCTCCACAGTTCCAATTGTAGATACTCCACGAGGGCGTAGTATGCCGTCATTGTGGTAACTGCTGATATGAAGATTTTTCCAACAATCAAAACGGCTGCGGATACATAGGACACTGCACCGATTCGAGCAGCATTTCGCAGGATGAGGAAAAAGGCTTTGCGACCGGATTCACAAAAGGGGGTACCAAAGATTGCACACTATCGGAAAAGGAACAAGTTGAGTTACAAGTTCATCCCAAAAACATCAAGAATCCACAAAAAACCCTTACCTGAATGTAGGCATTTTCATTGATGAATTGGACGCATTTTTCGAGACAGCAGAGGCAACATGTGCAGCAGCAAAAGAGCACCTCGGCGAGTTTTTCGTTGGACATTTCGGATATTTGCTTCTTGATGGCTTCGAGAATTGAACGCAGTAACCTTATGATCGCTATAATCAACGATCCAAAGGCACAGGTTCCCAAGTGATAAATGATAGTCTGCCAAAGGGCCACAAAAGGAACGTGCTGCGTCACGTTTCTCTTGTTGGTAGTAAAGTACCACTTGGAAACTGCCATGGATACTGTCATTTCACCCACTGCCATGATGAAGGATGCCGTCCAATAGAAGCAGAAAAGCATGAACCATCCCAACTTTGAGACACGGTCACTGAATTCATAGTGTCGCACCGGGATGGAATAGTCAGATGCTGGAACATCCAAGTCTTCCACAGTGATAGTTCCTAGACTGGCCAAATAGCTTCCATAGAAGGTCCAAATCGCTGCAAATAGCAGAAACCCAATCCCTTGCAAAAGGGGAATAGTGAAAATCATCACCATGCTGTTGATGGCGCGACCAGCTTGTTTGACACAAAACACGGCCAATTGGATTTGCTTTCTGAGGCAGATTGCCAACAGAAGTAAAATGGCAGCAATGACATAGAGGACATAGGAAGCAATTTCTGTGGCATTGATTTGATCTTCTCGGACCTCAGGGGGATCCGCTGCCTCCCACTCTTTGGCCGTCTCTGCTGCAAAGTATCCGGTATACGCTACCAGAGCAATCACGGCAAAAATGGAGAACCAGACCAGGGAGGACAAGAGCCAGGGAATTCGAAGCAACAGCATGTAAAGTAGGGATACCACAAGACTCACTCCAAAGCCGAAACCAATAATATAGTTTCTAGCCGTCCAGACATCGCCATACAAATGGGAAATGAGGTTGTTGGCCTTTTCAAACTCATCACTGATTCCTACAGCATCCAAGTCGTTCTTGGAATTGGTCAAGTCGGAAATGCGTTCCCTAGCGTCTGACGTAAGGAAGCATCGTTGAAAGAGAGGGAACGAATCCGCCAGATAGTAGGCGAATCCGTATCCTTTGTTAATGCCACTTGTGGACCAGGATGCCTCGATGCTGCCTCCCCAACAGATATCCTCCGTGCATTGAAAATTGTTCGTATCGAAAATGTTAAAGGAGGTATCGTTGACCCGTTCATCGAGGGTGTAGCTATAGTTGGCCACTTGCAAAAAGTCTGCTGGTACCTGCGCCGCGTTGTTGTTGTTGTTGGTAGTTTGAAAGATACCAGTGTACGTCACCAAGGTGTACATATCGGTTAGATTGTCCGCAGTAACACCCTCCAACGACGGGCACTCCTTGACACAGACGCCTCCAACGGCATTTGTATAGTACAAGTATGGGTACCTATAACACAAGGATTTTGGATGCAACGTGTGAGATATGATACGATCCTAGCAAGAATGAAGAACAGGTTTCCACTTACTCGGTCATGTCACGGTCCTTATAGTCAGTTCCACAGACATTTCCATCGTAATCCAATGGATACAACACCAGTCGAGCATCTCCATCTCGGACGACGATGATACCAATCACAGTCATAGCGAGCCAAGAGATCAAAAGCAAGATCAACCATAGCAGATCGGTACAATAGCGGTTTTCAACAGGACCGGACCAATCGGCGGCCGCCCTCAACTTTTCCTTGGCTTCATCGTCTTCGTTGTAGTCATCAATCGATCTCTTAATCTGCATACTTTGGAGGTGTGGGATAGGATGGATGGGATAGGATGGGACGATACAAGCAAAAGTGTCTATATTTGCAAGTGTCAGCCGACGTATTGCTCCAAGAATCTTGCAGTCAAATCGGAAGTCAAAAAACCCACCAAACTTTACATGAACTAACAACTAGCACAGTTGACGACAATCCACGTAGAACGGAAACGCATGATAACTTGATAATAACCGTTCCACATATTTAGCCCGACTTGGCGGACTAATTCGACCGCCAGCTTGATTGGTTCACATCTGTGACTCATTCGACGCCATGGTCTGGCTGTCATGCAGTCGCAACAAACGTCGTCTACCAACAAGGATCGTTGAGCAGCGCAGCAAGGTGTACGTAAATCGATGTGCAAGCAACATGAGCGTTGTTGTGTACTAGTTTGCTCTTCGACGCTCTCTTTTTCTTGTTGTTCTCGTCGTTGTTGCTGTTGTTGATCTTGAGGGTTTGAGGTGTAGAGAATAAACAACAAATTGACAATGTCATTTCTAAAAAAAACTATCGGGCTGGGCCTTCGAGAAGCTGGTGCAGCTCTTAAGCAAGAAGGAGGTGCCGAGGTAAGCACCTGGTGTTGTGGTCCTTCCTACTATGCCTGGCTTTTCTCACTTGGTTGTTCCTGAAATACAATGAATTTTGAATAGATCTTTTCTCGGCACCGACCAAACATGACCTTTTTGGGTCAATCGCCGTTCAAGACCAACGATACCTTCATTGCACCATCTGCATCCGTGATTGGCGAGGTGACGAATTGGGATCAATCCAGTGTCTGGTACGGTGCCGTCGTTCGGGCAGATTCGTCCCATCCCATTACCATCGGGTTTAACTCCAACGTTGGAGAAGGATCCGTGGTCACGACATTGGGCAAGAATGCCTCGCTCAGGACTGGATTCCCTCCCATTTGTCACATTGGTCACTATGTGACGATTGGCGCTGGATCGGTCCTCAAATCCTGTCGAATCAATGATCTCGTAATCGTCGGAGAAAAATGTACCATTATGGAAGGAAGTTTGGTCGAATCCAATGTCATCTTGGAACCCGGCACTGTCGTTCCACCCTACGCTCTCATTCCTTCAGGACAAAAATGGGGTGGCAACCCAGCGACCTACATTGCCGATTTGGATGCCAATGAACTTGAGGAAATCAAGCGAAAGTCCAAGGAAATTCACTCAAGAGCAAAGGAACACTTGCTAGAATTCTTGCCTATTGGAAATACCTACGTCCATTTGGAAGAGTTGGAACGTCAACAAAGTGGTGCCAAGCAAGGATGAGATAGATATAGTAGCAATTGCTGCTAGTTTGAAGCAGGAGTACTAGTATCCCTTAGAACATTTTAAAGCTGAGCAATTTCGAATCAGTGAAGCAATAGATTAGGCTGAGGTATGCATGCCGATACATATAACTATTTTCCAATGGCTGTTCTACCCACGGTATCGCACTTTCTATCTGTAGCGAAATAACAATAGAAGGGTGTCTCTGCTGTGTTTCAAGAGCAACAAAACAAGAATGTTCAGTAACTGTGTCCATTATTTATTCTAGACCACAATGGTTTAAAAAATGTGGCTTCTTTTATTCAGTCAGCTTGGGGACACGACAAATAAGTTTGTTGGCTGAAAGACAACCGGGTGTTGTTCAGCCACTCCAATGATTTCCATCCTCCCAAGGTTTGCTTTTGAGCGTCCAATCTCTTAGTTGGTAGCGGCTCAGCAACATCAGGATAGTTTTTTCTAACAGAACATTGTGCAAAGGCCTAAGGCCCAGCACTTGTCATGACGATCAGTGTAAGTTGTTCATGGCAGAGTGTTTGGTATGAGCTGTAGCAGCAGCAGCAACAAAAACCCTCTCATGTATCCGAGTTGAGTTCCGTGCTGCTTAACTCTTCTGATGATTCCAAGTACACTGGACTTAGTCGACGTAAGGGAGGGGCGACAGGACTGTCTACCTTGGCTTCTTGTACTGCTGCTTCTCGGTCCCTTGTACCATCAACAGGTACAACCAATTGATGTGGGCTCGGCCTGCGCCTTGGAGGGGTGAGGGGAGAATCATCGTTCAGAGAAGACAGATCCGATTCACTACCCCTTCTTCTTGGCATGAGCAATGGTGCCGCGGATAGTTCTTCATCCGCGGCCTGTCGACCCCTCTTCTTGTAATTCGCACTCCAACGGCTTTCAGACTTGTCCGGACTCAAGAGTGGAGGGGGTGGGGGTGGTTTATCCTTTGGTGTATTTATGGGCTCGAAAACAGACTCGGACAGCTCGCTGATAACTTCCAAGCTAGATCCAAGTGTGTCAGCAAGACTTGATCTAAATCTGGGTGCAGACCTCGTCGGTTCCCAACCCTCGCGATTATCGTCTTTCATTCTTTCATCAGCTTCATTTCTTGTACGTTCCCAACCCTCACGATTATTGTCTTTCCATATTTCATCCACTTCATCTTCTTCTAGAATGTCATCGAATTCTTGACTGGCTGTCAAAGATGAAACCGTGTCTTTGGGCAAGCGTGTAGTTGCGAATGAGGAGGCATTGTTGGAGGAAGAGTTGGAGGAATCACGTGTGGACGAGTCAGAGCGTTCACCACCATGATTTTCATGGCCGAGAACGTTACCAGCGTCGTCGTCGTTGTTGTCGTCGTCGTCAGTAGTAATGTCTGGCATACGCAACGAGTTGAAATTTCTGTTGGCGGTTGGCACCTTTGCTTGTATCGGGGTCTCCGGAGACAAAGCTTCTGTGCCTTGGTGTTTATTCTTCACGCATTCTCCAAACACAGCTCGTTTTATTGCCCAAGTTTTTGTTTCTTTCGGAAAGTCGTGTTTAACCTTGAAGTACTTTGGACGGACATAAACCACCATGTTGAACAAGCCCTGTAGGGGTAGTAGAATTGCCTGTATCACTGAAATGGGAAAGAACTTTGCCATCATTTCCTTTTCTTCTTCTTCGGATTCCACTAGTGTCTCTGCAGAGTTCAATATTCCGGACCACATAATGCAGGTCACGAAGCTCGCAACATAAAGAGTTGCTTGCGATCTGACCAACTTAAGTCGACTTTGCTGTCGCTGGCGAGACGAGACGTTCCGTCTCTGTGTCTTCCCGCGTGGTGCTCGTGTTTCCTTCCTTACAGATACGATAATGATCAAGTTGTTGACAACCAGAGCCGCCAGCGTCGCCACTACTGGAACCCCATAAAACAACCAGCCGACAAGAAAGGAGACGCATCTTTCCTGCCCTGGTTCGTCTCCACAGTTCTTTGGATAGCGGACGACCCAACACACTAGTGCATTGACAGACATTTCCCCATAAACTCCCTCGACAGCCGCGACAGTGGCGGTGACGAGCGGGTAGCAGATAGCGATAAAATGCATGACGGGCTCGATTCGTCTCGCCACATAATCATTCTTGATGCCAAATCTGGCCGTCAACAAAAAATAAAACGACAGCATCCCATTGTAGAATATCGCTGCCGTGGAAAGCTGATTCATGAACCCAACAACATTGCAGGTCGCATCATTTCCAAAGGCCCATATCCGCCAGCTCGTGTCTCTGGGACGCAAGAAATTTGCCACAGCCATCGTCGCGCTGAATAGAATATCTGAAACACTCATGGCCACGAGCAATCTTGTGTACGGTGTCCACGATTGCTTCTTTCTCGTTCGTACGGCAACAAATATTATGATGCAACTCCCAAATATGCTCAGTACAGCGCTTGGGATGGGTAGTATTGCCAAGGCCTTCTGTTGGCCGACGGATAGTGTGGCATCACTCATTCTTGTTGGAGGAGGAAGATTTCAAAATCCCTTGGTGTGTTTTTCGCCGTGAGCGGCGGGTTAGTCTCCCTTCTTACAGTTTTCTCGTTTTGAACTTGTGGAGACCACCTTGAATACGTTTGCATGCGTGTTTTGACTAAAACGATGTTCGGCTTCTGATGGTGATGTTATTCATACGACAGGAAACAAATCCCTGAGCTTCATTGGGTTGTCCTGACCATATAAAATATGGAATCTACGCGCGTGGTCCTCTGCAAGATTGGAGTTGAACGAATTCAATCTGTTTTCTCCTTTAAATAAAGAAGCGAAAGAATGATTATGTACTAGTGACTAAAAAGTTTACTTCTTAACAGAAGGTGACCACTTGGGGAGTTCATCGATCTGGCGAAATGCAAACGAAAAACTTGAAGCGAGCAACCAAAACCAGCTGTACGTAGAATAGATAGAGAATAAGCCTCCCACCGAAAAAGAGTGGCAAAGAGTACTGCAAGATCTATAATGATGAATACTTAACGAAACTGAGTTTGCAGTTGTTTCTGATAAGTGCAGTATATCCAAACCTCTCAGAGCCGCAGCAAACAGAGAATTGCCTTGAAGTACCTAGCAAAAATTGTAAAGTTGAACCGACCACGTTTGTGTGTGATACTGTACATTGATGCGTCAGGCCATCGCTGTCTGTTACAGTCAGCTTGTTCAGACGATTCAGTCCTGTCAGCTAGTCGTTCGTGTTTGGACTTGGGAGTCGGAGTTGATCGGAGGGTGGGAGCCCACAGCACGTCTGGCCTGTGCTTCCCCATCCGATCGACCATGACGTATAGCTAACGACAATCGACACCTTCTGACTAAAACCTACAAAGTAATCATATCGTCAACCCATATCAACCTGACTTACTCTCAGGCATTCATTCTGATAGTTGAAAAAGCGGGCCTCGCGTAGTATCTGCAACAACAGCAAACAATGAATCGGCTTTGTGGTACCACAGCGATTCGACGGATTATGACAAGGTCACCAGCACCGCACGAGATCTGTGCTCAATCGGTTGTCAACCAAATTAATGTTATCCATCACCCTCCTCCACAGACGATACAGGTCCGACATTTTGATGCTCGAAGAAAGCGCAAAACCAAGAGACGGAAAGACCCATTCAAAGTGTTGGGCATCCCAGAGGCAACGCTGTACAAGGATGCCAAGAAGAAGTTCCTGAAAATTGCCATGCAAAATCACCCCGATACTCACGGAGAGGACATGTCCGAGGATGAAAAAGAAAAAATGAGAGATGTCTTTATTAATTCCCGAATGGCCTTTGAATCTCTTGTCGAAGATTCCGATGGGACGGCCATTTTGGTGGAAGATGCGGAAGATGCCATGGATAATTTTGATTCCTGGTTCAAACATGAGACTGGCTTTGATACTCCTTTTCAAGTCGATCTGGATCCGGAAACGATGAAAGAGGTTGCCAAAATGACAGACGAAATTGGAGGCGAATCGGGATTGGATCGAGACGGTGGAATGTGGGCGCTGGCACGAATGGTCACATCAACGGTGAAAGCAGGAGGGGATGCTGCTACCATGTTGCGATTAGATGCAGGAGACGGGAAAGATCGAAATCGAAAGCACAATGGAGGCTTAAGAAGGCGAAGACGAAGATAATCATTTTCGTCTCATACATACACACGCACACACGTTTTAGCTTGTTTTGAGAGATGACTTTCATTTCTCTGCCTTGATGCGAAACGCACTCTATTTTATTGTGTCAGAAACGGTGCTTGTTTTACTTCTTGAAACATCAACGGCATTTTACTGCCAAGAAGCATATCGAAACAATCATCGTCTCTTAACGTCACACGTGAAAGATTTGCAGAGCCATTGCAGACTAAGAAACCGCTATTCCTTGCTGAAGCAGCACAAATTGACGAAGAACTCAGATCAATCATAGTTGTTTACTTTTAAGAGGTAGTACTCCTTTGAGTAGCCCAGATCATCTCATCTTCCTCGACTTTCCTCTCTGCTGAATCATCACACACGCTTTGACGTACATCTCGAAACCCTTGAAGTCACAGCTACTATTTACTCTTCGGGGTAGTACTCCTTTCGGTACTCCTGGATCTTTTCGTTGTCCTCAACATTGTTGTAAACCTTTTTCAAGTTGGGAAATGACATGACAAAATCCACGGGAATGTGATCCAATTTCCCCCAGGTGAACCAATCCACCAACCTCCAGACGGCCAAGTCTGCCACGGTGAGGCCATGATCTTTTCCACAGGCAAACTCACTTCCATCCTTGCACATGATCGAGTTCAATCCCTTCATATGCATGTGAAGCCTTCCACCATCAGGATCTATGAGCTTTTCTCGTGCTTCCTTTAGATTCTCCGCACGGAACGAGGTAGCGATGGTTTCAGTGACATCCGTGCACCCGTTGATGATCTCATCACACTTGGCTTGGGCAAAAATATCCTCATTGGATGGATACATGTCGCCCAGTTTGCCTACATAGACAGCGCAGGCTTGGGTTTGGGACAAGATCTCGCCGTCCACCTCCATCACTGGGAAGGCGCCAAAGGGGGCCAAACCTTCGGCCTTGAAATCGGCTAGTTCCTCCTTGTCCGTGATGTTTTCAAATGGAAGGTCCTGCAAGTACAATCCTGCTCTCAAAACCTCTGCCCTCCAAAAGGGGAAGTTGAAGTAGTACACCTTGATGCTTGTAGGAAGCTTCATCTTGGAGATTACGATTCTGTTCAAGGATTCGTTGCTACTCATAGAGGTCAATGGCGCAAGTAAGTGCTGTTTCTTGGAGGATTGGATGCAAGCAGAGTAACTGGGACTTACCCCAGAAAGCAGGAGTCGAAGAAACACAAAAGTGCAATCTTGTTTTTATGAGTCTGTTGAGAAGTGATTTCTGAAGATCTGTAAACGCAAACGTGCTTGATCCACTTTGTATTTCGTTCTGGCACAATTGTTGTTACAAAAGATGCTACCGACAAAGATTTCGAAATCTGCAAGAGCGATGATTTCGAAATCTGCAAAAGCAAGCAACCAATGAAGTACCGGTACTACCATTTTACTCGTGTCAAGTTGCGTCTATAAGTGCGCGATTTAACGATGCGATGGGGATTGTGTGGTATGGACCTTTGGCATGGTCCTTCGCCCCGTCCCTCTTCCTGTACTAGGTGTCGGAGCCATGCTACCAGAATGTAGATTGTGAAAACAGTATTCAGAAAAAGGAGGAGTAATAGTGGGAGAAGTAGATGACTTCTTCTCGAACAATATAACCCTTCTTCTATGCGGAAAATGTCATAGCTTTATCATACAGAGTTTGATAAGTCATGCCAGTCCGTGTGAAGCTAGTATCTGGAGTGCAACTCCGACATGTGCAGATCTCGAAACCCTATGAAAAATGGCTAGTTACTATCATGGTTGTACTTCTTCAGTAGATGGGCATTCTTTCGTTTTCCCCGAAATTCCTTTCTATTCAAGTGTCACACCGGCTGGCACAGCTAGCAGCGAGTGCTATCTTCTGGGACATGCCAGTCCGTGTGAAGCTAGTATCTTCAGATCTCGAAACCCTATGAAAAATGCTAGTTACTATCGGGGTTGTACTTCTTCAGTAGATGGGCATTCTTTCGTTTTCCCCGAAATTCCTTTCTATTCAAGTGTCACACCGGCTGGCACAGCTAGCAGCGAGTGCTATCTTCTGGGTCATGCCAGTCCGTGTGAAGCTAGTATCTGGAAGTGCAACAACGACATGTGCAGATCTCGAAACCCTATGAAAATTGCTAGTTACTATCGGGGTTGTACTTCTTCAGTAGATGGGCATGCTTTCGTTTTCCCAGAAATTCCTTTCTACTCAAGTGTCACACCTGCTGACTCAGATCACAGGATTTACTTTTCAGGGTAGTACTCCTTGAGGTAGGCCTGGATCTTTTCGTTTTTCTCAACGTTGCTGTAAACCTTTTTCAAGTTGGGAAACGACATGATAAAATCCAAGGGAACGTGATCCAATTTCCGCCAGGTGAACGAATCTATCAACCTCCAGACGGCCAAGTCTGCGACAGTGAGGCCATGATCTTTTCCACAGGCAAACTCACTTCCATCCTTACATAGGATCGAGTTCAATCCCTTCATATGCATGTAAAGCCTTCCACCATTAGGATCTATAAGCTTTTCCCGTGCTTCCTTTGGATTCTCCACACCCAACGTAGCACCGATGGTTTCAGTGACATCCGTGCATCCGTTGATGATCTCATCACACTTGGCTTGAGCAAAAACATCTTCATTGGATGGATACATGTCGCCCAGTTTACCTACATAGACAGCGTAGGCTTGGGTTTGAGACAAGATTTTGCCGTCCACCTCCATCACTGGCAAGGTGCCAAAGGGGGCCAAACCGTTGGCCTTCAAATCGTTTAATGTCTCCATATCCGTGACGTTTTCAAATGGAATGTCCTGCAAGTACAAACCTGCCCTCAAAACCTCGCCCCTCCAATAGGGGAAGTTGATATAGTACACCTTGATGCTCGTCGGAAGCTTCATCTTGAAAGTTTGAGATTGTTCAAGGATTCGTTGCTACCCAGAATGTAAATGGTGTGAGACAGTGCTGTTTCTTGAAGGATTGGATTGAAGCACAGCGGTATGGACTTACTTCTGCAGGAGTCGAAGGAAGAAGTGCAATCTTGCTCTTATGAGTCTTTTGAGAAGTGATCTACAAACGCAAACGTGCTTGATGCACTTGGATTTCTTTCTGACACTATCCGGTTCGCTTTGAGTTCTTGTTGCAAAAGATGCTGCCAACAGAGATTTCGAATCTGCAAAATTGTGTCAAAGATGCGTTCGAAGTGCGCGATTCAACGATACTAGTATGTGGGGGATTGCGTGGTATTTGGGGATCGTCTAGTTCAACCTCATCGTCCCTCGGCCCCAATCCCTCTTGATGTAGGCACCAGAGCTATACTATCACATGGTTGATCCAAATGGAGTGACATGTACAAGAATATAGCGCTGCCTACTAGCTCAAGGAATCTATCTTCGTACATTGAAATCCAACTATCTCCAATTCAATCCTCCATCTACCATTAGTATGCATGCCACAAGCAAACAGGTGGTGCGACTGATGGTTGTGAGAAATGAATTATATGGCGAAATGCTGTTTTCTGCCCCCACAAGAATGGGTTCTGCTTTGTATGGTGGGAGCTAGGAGCTCGCCCCTAGTAGGTTCAAAGGGCAGAGCCCATGATGGCGGCTGGGGACGGAGCCCCCAGATTCAGGGGTTTCTGGCTCCATACACGTTTCCATCTTTTTCACTGAAGTATCCTTGCATTTTGGAAGTGGGGGGAGAAGATGACTCCTTCTTGACTATCTCCTTTGATGAGGAATATGTCATAGCTTTATCATGCAGAGCTTGATGAGTTCCTTGAGCTAGCCGCTAGTGTTGCCTTCTAGGTCATGCTTTGGAGCTACTATCTGGTAGTGCAACTACGACATGTGCAGATCAGATCTCGAAATCCTACGATTCATTACTAGTTACTTTGGGGGTTGCAGTTCTTTTTAAGACAGGCCTGGACTCTTTCGTTTTCCCCGAAATTCCTTTCTCCTGAATCACGCGCACTGACTCAATGGTATTTACTTTCCAGGGTAGTACTCCTTGAGGTAGGCCTGAATCTTTTCGTTTTGCTCAACATTACTGTAAACCTTTTTCAAGTTGGGAAACGACATGACATAATCCACGGGAATGTGATCCAATTTCCCCCAGGAGAGCCAATCCACCATCCTCCAGACGGCCAAGTCTGCCACAGTGAGGCCATAATCTTTTCCACACACAAACTCACTTCCATCCTTACACATGATCGAGTTCAAACCGGTCAAAAGCATGTGAAGCCTTCCACCGTTAGGATCCATGAGTTTTTCTCGTGCTTCCTTTGGATCCTCCATGCCAACCTTGGAATGCCAGTTTTTCGTTTTGCCACATACGATTGTGACAGCGATGGTTTCAGTGACATCCGTGCACCCGTTTATGATCTCATCACACTTGGCTTGAGCAAAAGTATCTTCATTGGATGGATACATGTCGCCCAATTTACCTACATAGGAAGCGCAGGCTTGGGTTTGAGACAGGATCTCTCCATCCACCTCCATCACTGGGAAGGCGCCAAATGGGGCCAAGCCATTGGCCTTCAAATCGTTTAATATCTCCATTTCCGTGACGTTTTCAAATGGAATGTCCTGCAAGTACAAACCTGCTCTCAAAACCTCGGCCCTCCAAAAGGCGTAGTCGGCATAGTACACCTTGATGCTCGTCGGAAGCTTCATCTTGGAAATCTCGATTTTGTTTAAGGATTCGTTGCTACTCATAAAGGTCAATGGTGTAAGAATGTGGTGTTTCTTGAAGGATTGGATTCAAGCAGAGCGATATGGACTTACCCCAACAGCACAAGATACAAACAAGTGCAATCTTATTATTATGAGCCTACTGAGAAGTGATTCTGAAGATCCACAAATGCAAACGTGCTTGATCCAAACCGCAGTTGTTGCAAAAGATGCCGCCGACGATGTTTGAAAAAATCTATAGGAGGGCTCACTCTAGTTCGTGCTCAAGATGTCAGCGCGCGCCCAGAGAGCTCGTGGAACTGGACTCCAGACTAGTCAGAGTGGTCGACCTCCTGAGGAGTCCACGCAGTCGACTGGGCCAATGGACGTACGTAGTACGTCCGTGGACCGCAAAGAAGAGAGAAGGCTCCAGAAGCTCATACTCCTATTACATATTTTGGGGGATTGGGTTTATTTAGGGGCCTCCTATTCCATCCGCTACTTTGGCATCTTTTCCACCACTTTCTGTTCGGTTTGTCCCAGAATATCTTATAGAGTTCGGTGCATTCCATGAGCTTGTCGCTAGAAATATCTTGTGGGATATGCCAGTCCGTTTATACTATGTGGTAGTATAGCTACAACATATGCGGATCTTGAGACCCTATACATCATTGCTATTTACTTTTCAGGGTAGTACTCCTTGAGGTAGGCCTGGATCTTTTCGTTGTCCTCAACATTGTTGTAAACCTTTTTCAAGTTGGGAAACGACAAGACAAATTCTTTGGGAACGTGATCCAATTTACCACCAGAGAACCAATTCACCAACCTCCAGACGGCCAAGTCTGCCACGGTGAGGCCATGATCTGTTCCACACGCAAAGTCACTTCCATCCTTACACATAATCGAGTTCAACCCCTTCATATGCATGTGAAGCCTTCCACCACTAGGATCCATGAGTTTTTCTCGCATTTCCTTTGGATTCTCCACGCGAAACGTGGAAATGATGGTCTCAGTGGCATCCGTGCACCCATTGATGATTTCATCACACTTGGCTTGAGCAAAAGTATCCTCATTGGTAGGATACATATTGCCAAATTTGCCTACATAGGCAGCGCAGGCTTGGGTTTGAGACAAGATTTCGCCGTCCACTTCCAACACTGGGAATGCGCCAAAGGGAGCCAAGCCTTTGGCCTTGAAATCGCTTAGTTTCTCCTTGTCCGTGATGTTTTCAAATGGAATGCCCTGCAAGTACAAGCCTGCTCTCAAAATCTCGGCCCTCCAAAAGGGGAAATCAGCATAGTACACCTTGATGCTCGTAGGAAGCTTCATATTCGAAGTTTGATTCTGTCCAAGAATTCGATTCTACTCATCGAAATCATTGGTGGAAGTGCTGTTTTTTGAATGGCTGTGCACAATCAAAGCGATATAGACTTACACTAGAGAAAACAGGAGTAGACAACGTACAAGAGCAATCTTGCTTTTATGACTGTTTCCTTATGAATGACTTTCTAAAGATCCACAAATGCAAACGTGCTGGATCC
>JAAMXS010002266.1:0-39742 GCA_019693525.1 Cylindrotheca fusiformis | reverse complement strand
TATATCTTGGCAATTTTGTCGCAAGGGGATCGAGTCGATCTTTCAAAGCTACAAGATGTAGTACAAGCAGCTACTACTACGACGACAATGGGAAATTTTCAGAATTGCAAACTATCCTTGGCTCCGACCGATCAGCTATCCAAACTCTGCGGTTTTGAAGCTGGTTGTATCCCACCAGGTTTCTTGACACCAGCTCCAGTTGTGACATTTTTGGACGAAGCGTTATTGGAGTTGCCAGAAAAAGTTGACTTTGTAATCGGTGGAGGTGGAGCACCTAATCAGTCGACTGTCTTGCCACTTCAAACGCTTTTGGATTCTATACCCAATATTTATACATCAAGCTTTCGACTAGAAACCACCAGCAGCAACATGGCGACTACACCAGCAATTTCTAGTACTACAATTCCACCAACAAGAATGCAAATGGTCACGACGACAAGAGAAGAAAAACAAAGAGTCTTTCGACCCTTCTTTTGTGTAGAACCACCAGATACAAAAATTGCCCTGGAAATCTTGAAAGGATCAACTATTACTATTTCTGCCAAGAATACCCTCACTCCCGAATCTTTCTCTATTGTTGGCCGGGTTTCTGGGGTACGCCAAGTTGCTCGTCGGTTGGTATTTGCTGACTTTGCACCTCCACTTCTTGATGACCACCACCACAACTGCAATGGCGACAATGACCAACAACAAGACTGGCATCCTTGGCGAAATCCAAGAAATAGAGATGAGGATATGGCTGTCCAATTGGTTTTGGGAAAGACTATTATGGAACGACTTGGTGAGGAAGCAGGAGAAGCAGCTTTGCGACGACTGAAAAGGGGACAGTTGATTCTGGTGAAGGGAACAACAAATGTCGATAGGACGGATAGCTTGATCAATTGGACTTCGAAAAGGAGTCTTGATGTACGAGTTTCCGAGTATCAAATCTTGCAGACCGCCAATGATGGCGGAGACGGTAGTGGGGACTTTTCAGGACAACACCAGACACAATCTCATCGTGGTCCCAAGAAGCATTTGAAGAATTCGTCCAAAATGCCTTCACGACCGCCAACCATTGACCTGGAGATCCTTCGTTTGAGTGACATTTATAAGGATGCGACTCTGGAAAGAACAGTTGTGGTGATAGACACACAGCAATCAGTGGACGCAATGCACGATGCAATCCTTGATTGGCTCAATTCTAATCCCAACAAAATTGGTCTTGTGGGCATTGATTGTGAATGGAAACCAAGCTTTCTTGCTGCAGCGAATGAGGCGCAACCGGTCCTGTTGATGCAAGTTTGCTTTCACCCCACAAAACGTATCTACCTTTTGGATTTACAAACATTGCTTCAAGAAGAACCATTGATGCCGCAAGATTCGCAATCAGCAGCACTCGAAGGTTCCGTGTCACGGCTTGTTGAACTCTTATTTTCGGTAGAAAGGCTAGTCAAGACTGGATTCAAGGTGATGAACGACTTTCAGAGATTGGCTGCGAGCTACCCACATGTTTTGGCGTTTCGACTAGTGAATACCGTCCTTGAAGTGTCAAGAACAGGAATGAGGGTGTTGCAATTATCCAAACAAGCTCGTATGAATAAAGCTACTTCCTCACTGTCCAAAATGACGGAGTTCTTTCTCTTGAAGTCTCTGAATAAGGAGCAGCAAGTTTCCGATTGGTCGATTCGGCCAATGACACCGGCTCAGATAGAGTATGCATCGTTGGATGCAGCAGTCACACCTTACCTTACAGAGCACATGCTACATCAAGTAGGCGCCACAATTAACCAGGACCCAAGAATAGGTCGATGGGACAACGACACTGCCTTTGCCGATGCCCTGAAGTCATGGAAGTTCATTGTTTTGAACCAACGGGTGGACGGCAATACCATAAGAAAGCTGAACGCCAAACGGGTAGTTGGGCTCTCGTATGTAGTTTCACAATCATGGATCTCTGGAAGCGAGGAGATTCCAAAAGAACCCGATGTTCCAGATGATGAGAACGAGCCATATACAGATGCCTGTGGAATTGTTAGGATTCCTTCCCTCACCGTATCGATAGTCGAAGACTTTGACAATAGTAGTCGGATTGAGTTTCTAGTCGGAAAGCGGATTGCCAAGTCCAAAGACGACTGTTTATTCGAGGTACTGAAAGGGAACAGGTTGCTACAACAGCCCAATCACAAACTTGATTTTCCTCAACGTTCTGGGTATGTGGAATTTGCAAATGGCGTCGTGTTGTTCGTGACTATGCCCTTTCGCGATGGACAAGCTCGAAAGTATCCCAATAAATGGTTGAAGGAAGGATCGGTGTTGAGCTGGTTTGTCAATGACCACGAATGGGGAGGTGGGGAGAGCAAGTTGGCAACCAAAATGGTCCGTACTGTTGGACGACCCAACCCCATTGTCATATTGTTCGTACGGAAGGGGAAGGAGGCGTTTGTATGTTGTGGGCGTTGCCACATCAAACACTTGGGTGATGGTGAAGAACAGACGAGGATTGGCAATATTGTAATGTTGGATCTCGTACTCCGGGACTGGGACAAGCTAAGATACTTGCCAGAGTTTCAGGACATCCTATAGGGAGAAATTAGATTATTCTATGAATTTTTAATTACACTTGCTACCAACGTGCACATGCTTCTTGACACTCAAAAAACCTGAAACATGAATGATGATCTTGAGAAGTGGGACTGCAGCCCCCAAACTATTGAAAGTGTACGCAGATTTATAATAGCGAACCATGTTTCGTCCCTTTTGGGATAGAGAATCCATGAGGCAACAGTAGAGTTGGGCAGAAACTTGGGCCATACGGATAGGTTGGTGAACATCCAACAAATAGAGGGGGGGGATAAATCCCAACACGCAAGAGCGTGCAGATCGGCACGTGCAACCATGTCGCATTGCGTTAAATGAGTACTGTCACTTTTCGCTCTAGCAATTGTTGTGTGGTCCACAAGTTGATTCCTGGATCTTCCGATCGATGCAACGCCCAACAATGCTGTTCTCAATCTGTCTCTGCCATGACCTCTCAACGCAGTCTTACACATCATTTTATGCCACAAGTATAAGATGAACTATGCGAGCTCTCGACCAAGTAGCTCGAGATTTTCGCAATTGCTGTTGCTTTGTCTCCCATTGTGGTTCTTCATTCACACTACAGATGCTGCTCGCTCCGGATTTCTTCAAAGCTTGGGATTCTCGCTGCAGGGTGGGAGCCAATCTGGTATGGAATGCATGACGAAGTATGACACTGGTGGAATACTGTCAGCGGCTGTCTACTTTGGCATTCCGAGAAATGTCATTAGCTCAATTGGGAAATCGGATGAGACGTCGCAGCCGTCGGACAGCAGGATGAGGGCATTGAGACACAACGAGTTTAAAAGTATAGGACCGCTTGTTGAGAAATGGGCCGACGATCTTTTACGCGAAAATAATGACCCAGAGGCAGGATGGACCGCAATAGAGTGCAACAGGGCGTTGCGACAGAAATACAATAGGCACGGTACGACACGACAATATGTGAAATGGATGCGAGATTCTCGGGAGGGTCAAGCGAACCAAAAAGATACCAAAAAGCATCCTTGCATGAAGTTGCATACTACAATTGACGCCCCATTTCATTGGGTGTGTAGGTACCTTTCTCAAGAACATCGTTACCGTGAATACAATAGTTTGCTAGTGGATCATGAGGATATTGAAGAATTGACGCCCGATTCCAAGATATGCTGGAGCCAGACGAAAAAGATATTGTTCATCCAACCTAGAGACTTTGTGACATTTTGCTATCATAAGTGGAGGCGGGACGGCACGCAGGTGATTGTCAGTCAAGCATGCGAACACCCTGACGCGAAAAAGGACGATGGTTTTCGTGCGTATTCGTTACGAGGAGCCACTTACATTCAAAGAGACCCATCGGACCCTTCTCAGCGGACAAGGATCATTCTGCTTGCCCATTGTAATTGCGGTGATGATATTCCCGAATGGGCAGTGCGTACGGCTGTGGGAGTGCTAGGACCTATCAAGCCCTACGAAATAGTACATAGGATCACAGAAGGAGTCAGACGAGCTCAGCAGGAGTTAGATCAAGATGATGTTTACTCTGCACCATTGAAGAAAGGAGTAAGAAGCAAGCGCCCGGCAGGTATAGCAAACATGGGTTATGCTTGCTTTTGGCCGAAAGGAGGGGGGATTGTCGAGAGTCACTAGCTGCTTGTAGACGAGGTCAGGATTAGGGATCGCCAAAAAGCTCTTGCTACATGTTGTTTTTGCTGCCTTAACATAATCCTCAAAGATTAAGAGACCAGAATACAAAACTACTGCTGCCTGTTTTCTGCCAGCAATGCACCCATCAAATCAGCTACATACGCTAGTTGAGCTTCTTTTGCGATTTTCTCAAACGGCGGCACATGCAGAAACATACAAGTACTCAATTCGCTCTGCAAGTTTTTCAGACTGTAACAGTAGAGGTAGTTGCAAACGAACCGTCCAGGATCTGTGCTCAATTCTGTCTCAATTGAAGAATGGTTCATGGCTTGCTTTTCTGCCACTGCCGCCAGATCCAACGTAGTATCACACCGTGCTGCTAGATCAAGGTCTTCCAAGATGACCGTTTTCTCGGGCTTATATCCCTGTTGATCCGGTATCCGGAATGTAGCATCATTGTACGCGCATTGTTCCAACTTAAAACCTGTGCCCTTATAGTTCACTCCTAAATGCAAATAGACTATCTTCTTCTTATTGCTCGTTTTCGTTGTGGCCATTTCGTCCACTGCTTTGCGTACATCTTGGGCAGATGTCTCCAGCACCAGCGTTTGTTCAATACGAGCTGCCAGCTCCTCGTTTCCCGTTGCAATGAGATAATCCTTCAGCTCCCCCACTAGGATAGTGGAAGGATTGTTCGGGACGTCACCAAATGGGCCAAAACCTGTGATGATGAATGATATACCATCAGATGCGCTTGCTTGTTCTGTCGTTTCATTGTTGCCAATATTCATTGCTTCGTTTGGTGCATCTTCACTAGAATCTCTTGTTGCAAAAGGATTTGACGTCGGCATCTACAATCGCAACCGTCAGCGACACGTCGCTTTAAGACTCTTTTCCAACGTTTTGTCCTTGGGGGTGAGTCATAATTAACTATTTCTCAAAGCTGGTACTTTCCATACGTAGAACAGATTCTGCATTTATCAAGGCACAGCGAATAAGTCGATCCGAAACTCTTCTTTCTTTCCTGGAAAGGCTGTTTTTTCTATTTTCTCACTGTAGTATGTCACAAGCAAACAGACAGCTGTTTCATCTTGACTCACCATTCCATGCACTTTTGTTCTGTAAATGAGTATTGTTAGCGAAATAATCCTAGTGGATGCACGCTCTAATGCGTTGACCATATCTTGGCCACCAGTCGCAGAAGCTGTCTGCTATCTGTTGGAATACCGTAAGATGGTTGACAACGAGTGGATCATGCTTGCGGATGATCTCACGCTAACTGAGATTCGAAAATCAGCTTTGGATCCCAAGTTTGAATACATTTTTCGCGTAGCTGCCATCTATGAGGACGATACAATCTCGGAATGGATTTCCCATAAGGTGCGTCGAAGGCAACAACAATGAACAAGAAACTTTCTATAGCAGAGTGCTGTCTGACCAACATAGCCTTACACCAACACCACGATGACCGCTATGCATCCTGCAGATCCCATTCCAACCAATTCCAGTCAAGGAAGATAGGGAATTTAGCATGGCTGCACCTGTCGTCACCAGGGTAAATCAGCCTCAAACTTTGATGATTCAATGGGAAGCTGTCGAGGAAGATATATATGGGTTTGAACTGCAGTTTCGTCAAAACAGAGGCGGACAACCTTGGATTACAATTGCTAGTGACATAAGGAGTAATCAAATCAGAAAGAGGAATCTTACATGCAAGTGGGGTTATCAGTTTCGCGTTCGACCGATCACAGATCATAAGAATGAACCTTTTTCCCCTCCATCCCAACCTCTTGCTGCGATGGGTGTCAAGAGTCCATTCCCTGCTATCTTGATGAAGGGGTTGACTGCACAGCAACAACAGGAGCCTCCACCTCAACAACAATATCGTGATCGGCCACAACCAGGGCGAAACGCCCCACCACCTCAGCAACAGTACGAAGAAGAGTACTATGATGACGGTGAGTACTATGGAGAAGAAGAACCTTTTGTCATGGACCCTCCGTGGTTTAATAAATCTGAGGAGCCGAACACTTTGATGATTTGCTGGACTCCGGTAGAATATGCAACTGGGTACGAGTTGCAAATGATCAAGTGTATGAAAAAGAAAGCCCAATGGAAGACAATTGCTCCCAATATTACCGGTACTCAGGTGAAAAAGAAGAACTTGACGTCGAAAGGTGGGTATCAGTTCCGCATCCGACCGAACGGGTTTGATGAAGAAATTGAATTCTCTCCCCCGTCCAACACTGCTGTTGCAAACTAGGTATGATGATAAAGCGTTTTCATAGTTTACTGTTTTGAAAACCTCTATCCTCTCGAAGTAGACCGAGTCATGCTATACATGATGTCAAGACATTCTAAGAAATATGTATTACACCACCAGCTCTGCGGACGGATTCTATTCCAGAATATCCTCCAGAGAATTGAAGTACTCTTTTCTGTTTTTTGTCTTCATGTGGCGCTCATATTCTTCAGTGTTCACGTCCACATCACTAGGTTCCTGATCCTGCATTTGTAGGGTGATTTCTTCCTCTCCTCTACTACTGTTGAAAAACTGTCCTGGTGAGTCGTGTGATGACTCGTCAAATTCTGACTTGAGCCCCGATTCCAATGCAGAGGTGTGCTCGTCGTCATGATTCTCGTGATGCCCCAGCTTACTCTGCGATTCTTGCAATACCTTTTTCTGGTGTTCTTTGTATTCCTTTTCTTTCTGTAGAATTGCCCTTTGCACATTTCCTCTAGAATCATGGATAAACCACAAGAACGTTTCCATGACAAAAATGGTGGTTCCCCACGTCCAAAAATAGGCATTCCCTAGTTGGCTTGCAAACCCTCCTGGTGTTGTCACGATAATGACACTTGGTACCCATCCTAAGGTGAGCATGGCCAAGAAAAATCCCTCAGCCACCGTCTCTAGTGATCCTTTTACATCATCAGACGACTCACGAACAATCTACAGAACAATAATGGATTAATGGAAGGCAGAAAACGATTGAGCACAGTTGAATGTCACATCTTACCTCCAAGAAGATAAATACAGCACTTGGAAAAAGAGTACTGCATGCGACGAAAAGCAACCATAGATATTGTGATTTCGGAATGTCCTTCCAAAGAACCCGTAATTGATCCGGTAGCTCTTGCCGTTGGTTATAGGTAGTGACAAAGAGGTCCACGTACCAAAAGAGAGTAAAAAAGCTGAAGAAGAGTATTGCAATCCACCCCGGAGCTCGATATGGCCAACTTGTGACGAACCCTCGGATAGTCGGCAAATCATAATCTACCATTTTGCGCTCCAGCACCCACACACTAGCCCAGAGACAGATCCATGTAGAATAATATAAGTTGTACTGCTCCCTTCCATCTCCAGCTATGCCACGGGCACTCGTTTGAATAATGGCGGCCAAGAACCACCACAATACCAAGAAAATGTCAATGCCCAGTTCGACATACGATTTGGATGATCCGAAGTACTTCTTCCAAAATGTGCGAAAAAACCATCTATCAAGGTGGATAAGAACTAGAAGCCCGGTGATGACAGCGGAGACAAGGCAAACAACCTTGGCATAAGCTTTTTGCACACTAGAAGCGGGAACAGATCTTACATTGATCGGGTCAGAGGATGAAGAAGCGGCATGCAGATTGATAATGCTGGCCATGCAAATAGTCAAGTATCCTTTGAATCGAGAGGACTTGTACAACTTCCCGTACTCGTCGATCTCAGGAACCACGTCATCATTTTCACCGTTGGCTGGCTTTGTCCTCCTACGATTGGATTTGGCTTTGGTGCCTTTTTTTATAGTCTTTTTTGACTTGGAAGATGATCTTCTTGCTGCTTTTCCCATGGTGATAGTCTGATCTAGGATGATCTGAAAGAAAACTGATCAGCGCAGCGACGAAACATGCTGGTTGATCGCTTGAAATAGAAAATGTGTCGTGATTTCATGTTCCAATGCAAGTCGAATGAATCAGGAACGTCACAGAAAGAACTACGTAACCCTACGAGCGATAGACAGACACGCCATACTAAAAACGTAGCTAGTAGTCGTGTTTCGGAGAAATTCGAATGCCAGCGAAAAAATTGATTGGGCATAGATTGCCTGTCCCATAGTGATTGGACGTAGGTTGGCTACACAAAAGGGGAGCAATGGAGATGGGCCTTCAGATGGTCTTGAAAGCCTTTTAGCCATTGTTGGCCCACAAAATGACAACAATAGTCCTGACCACCAGCTATTCTCCGATCTCAGCTGTTCTGATCTATTTCGTCAAGCGTTTCCTGACAAAATAGAATCGAACACCTCTGAATGCTAAACTATTACGACACTGATTATATTCCGCAGCTAGCAGCCAACGAAATCAAAGAGTTTGAACATGCCTCAAGTCGGTCCACCATCCGCTTCAACAGAACTGTCTTCACACGATGTTGCGCAGATTGAGACGGATAATTTTGAACGGAGGAAAGCGACTATTCAGAAATCATGGCGAGCCGTACAGTTTGGACTGGACGTGAAAGCCACCCAAATATTCTATGATCGACTCTTCGATCAATACCCTGAAGTCCGACCGATGTTTCAGAATGACATGAAGGTCCAGTATAGAAAACTGTACAGCGCCGTATCGCTCGCCGTCAAGAGCCTCGACAATGTAGATGCTCTCTTGCCAGTATTGAAAGACTTGGGTCGAAAACATGCCAAGTACGGAGTCCTCAGGCCCCACTATGCCGCCGTTTGCGATTGCTTTCTTTACACCATGAACAGCTATATTTTTTCACAGATGCCCCAGGGCTGTGCAATCCAGTACGCTTTGGAAGTTAGCGATTCATGGGAATGGGTTTTGACCTTTATTGGGAACATTATGGCCGATGCAGCTGACGAAATAGAAACATAGCGACTAGTTGTCATTCTACTGTTCACCGGCTCTTGGTTGTAGCTCGTCCACTGCTAGACTTTGTCTCGAGACTTCACTACCACTTTCAGAGCTGGTTTGGTTCTGATGACAACCAAATTGGAAATGTCAAACTTTGTCTTTGCCTGTGAGGGAGCAATTTGAAAAACAAAGGAACGTATTAATTCTGCCAGGATCAGTTTGGCTTCCATAGTGGCAAAGCGTTGTCCAATGCAGTTGCGACCACCAGCCGAAAATGGCAAGAAGGCGAATCGAATGCGTGCCATAAATTCTTCGCTCTTTTCCAGCCATCGTTCTGGTCTAAATTTGTTGGGCTCATCCCAGTACTTTGGATGCCGATGAAGGAGATAGGGTGATATCACGAGGCGCGTCCCCTTCGGTACTGTGATTCCAGCTATTTTCTCCGTTTGTGTAGGGTATCGAGCAATAGCTCCAACTAGATGCAAGATTTGAATATGAGTGTGTTGGGTCAGCTAGCCTCCTCAATGCATTGAGTCTGGATCACCACACAACGTACCTGGGGGATACATTCGCAATACTTCTTGCAAGAATGCATTTAAGTACTCCATTTTCTCAACTACTTCTATGGTCAAGGCCGTGGACGAAGGAGCGTGGCGGACGATATCCTCATAAACGATATTCTGCACTTGTGGATGCTGAGTGAATGCATAAATCGCCATGTTACACCAAGTGGAGGTTGTCTCATGCCCGGCAAAAATGAAGGTCTTGATTTCGTCGTTCAATTCGGCATTGTCCAATGATCGCTTCGAGTCTCCCTGTGCCGCCTCGAGGAGTAAAGATAACAAGGATTTGCTTCCCTTTCCGATCCCAGCTTCTTTCTTTAATTGCTCTCTGGCGTTGGATATTACCAAATCGACATGGTGATCCATTTCCCGCCGTGCTCGTTTCATTTGGGGGTTGAAGTATTTTGAGATGGCTGGAATACCAAGGAAAATAGACAATACATTGATAATGTTGGGCTTCAAAACATCTCCCAGCGTCTGCACAAAAGGATCTTTGATCTGCCCGAATTCATCGTTTTTTCCTTTATTCATTGCCCAAAGCTCGACACTTTGCACTCCACGGAACTTATGGGAAAAGGCAACTTGTCCAATAATATCCAAAGTCAAAGAGGATATATGAGTTGATAATTCGATTTCTCTCCCTTGGCCCTTCTTCCAGCATTCCACGAATTCTGCAGTCAGTCTCGGCACATGAGTATTCAAGGCATCTCTGAGTGCTTGTGTAAAGAAGGCAGGTTGAATGATTTGTCGATGCCGCATCCATTTGTCGCCCTCTGCTGTCACCAAGCCTTCGCCTAGTATATTCTGTAGGTTTCCCACCTCTTTGGTGAACCTCAATGGTTCTTTTCCGTATGGCGCACTAAGAATGTCCTTGACAATGGAGCTGTCCATGATGAGCAGTATTTGCCGTCCAAACATAATGGAGTAGTGTATCATGGGTACATCCCAACCTGCTTCTTTGATCCAGCCAAAGTGCGGTTGCAAGAAGGGTTCTCTTCGGATTCGTACAAACTCGCCAAACAAAAAGCCCTTAGTCTTCGGTCCAGGAATGCCTTGCCTCCAAAGTGGAGAGGCCCACCAGCTGATGTATCGATACAACAAATAGGCCAAAATGCAGCCCCAGGAAACTTGCGTCGCCGCGACGAGTAGCGTGACAAGAATATTCATCCTATTGAAGCTGAAGGGACGCCCAACCAACGTTTGGCTATCAACGACTAATACAACGAATATGGATGGGGCAACACTTGATTCGAGTGTTCGGATTGTTTTCTAGAGAGACAA
Organism: Cylindrotheca fusiformis; assembly: GCA_019693525.1. Lineage (NCBI taxonomy): Eukaryota > Bacillariophyta > Bacillariophyceae > Bacillariales > Bacillariaceae > Cylindrotheca > Cylindrotheca fusiformis. The sequence goes on along the minus strand of JAAMXS010002266.1, from coordinate 28,847 downwards.
ATGGGATGTCCCGCACGTGTCAATGCGACACTACTTTTTCACTACAGTACTACCAGGTGGATTCCACCATGTCCATCAAAGCAACTATTGCAGTTCCAAAAAGAACCATCCCAGGCCACGACTTCATCTACAAAGCACCACAAATCCAAGAGAAACAGGCGACGACTACTAGACGTTCTATGCAGACTATGTTTCCAAAACTGAAGACACCGCTGGTCCAAAGCAATGAATCTATCCAAGGCTGGGGGTTGCTTTTCAGTCGTAGGGCTTCCCTCCATTCCTATTCAAGCTTTTAATTCTTCGGCCATTTCAATTGCAGGTCTGGCTTGCATGTATGTAGGTTTTGAAACAACCTTTGGTCGTGGTGGGTTGCAGCTTCGCAGTAGAATGGACTAAATACCCCGCTTACACCCATGTAGGTAATGATAGAGATGCCTCACCATGGTCGCCTTCTTGATATAGTGAAAGGCAATAGAATCCGGAGCGCAGCAGTCTTTGCCCAGCAGTAGTCCCCATTCCTTGTTGTAGTCTTCGTACCAGTCTCTTTTGGGAGGAACAGGATGTCTCCAGTAATAATGAGATGCTGGAGCAAATGGATGAAAACGCTCGCGCTGTCGCTCATCTCTAGTGTCATAAATGGGAATATCGCAGGCATTCTTAAGGCACTTTGCGATCATCACATCTTCCATGGGGGTATGCCGATCGGGAGAGCAAGCTTTGTCCTCAAACTTCTCCATCAGACACTGTAACGAAGCTCTCGACAGAACGTAACCCGAGCCACCGCTGTTGAAGTATGTTCCATCCCCGCCACCTTTGAACCTTCTTCCTAAAAAGTACTTCTCGTTGGGATCAAAAGTCCCAAGAAAACTTTTCAAATTTTCCGGAATGACAAACAAGTCTTCTCCACCGATATAGAACCAGTCAAATTCAGATTTATAATGCTTCCCAACAAAGCTCCATATACTTCGCACCTTTTGCCACATGTTATTGTACTCCTCTTTCCCTTTATGTGTTAAACTAATGGCAGGGATGCGAGGATCACTTTTAGTAGAAAAGGCAAGGAAACCATCGCATCCAGAAGCCCACGTTTCTCGCATTGCCCGTATATTTGAAGCGTGCTGCGTTTCCATGGTGTATATTAAACAAAGAACTCTATTGCTTTCGCTGCTTTTTTTGTCAAGTGGTTTAGCCACAATGGGAACTGCATCTAGTAAGTCCATGTTCCCATCGTTCGTGCCTCCACCAACACCCATAGCCTCACACAATTCATCATCCAGCGGGGGCGGCCAGGGATTGCCGTTCTTGTCGTGCCCATCTAGACGCATTCGTTTGAGCATGGTCACATCAGGAATCCAATTCTCCCCTGGATCTATCCCGCTGTCTTGATCGAGCGTAAAATCTTCAGGGGAATCCCGACAGGTTCGGCACTTGTGGTCATCTTTGAAGCATTCTCGCCAGGAGCATTCCATGGATGAAGAAACTGTAGGTTGCCAACCGTACCATGGATTCTCATTCTTTGAGTTGCTGTTTTGTTCGATACCATTCTTGGAAGTTGCTGCCTCCTTGTAGCTCGCACCTTTTTGAACTGATGACGACGAACCCTGGAAAGAACCTGTTTGGGAGACTAGTAAGTGAACATACACCACTACTATCACCCATACTACAAGATAGATGACGATAGCCCCTCCTATGATATTTTGTACCTGTCGTCTCCCTATTGACGCCATCTTATTGTTCTAGGGGCTTCATTCTGTTGAGATGCGTGAGGGTGTGTGAAACGAAAACTGAACAATGCCAGACAATTTGGGTGAAAAGAGATTAAGGGGATTGAGAAACTACCAAAATAAAAAAGTGGGTCCATCTCCCCCAAACGATATGTGCTCAAGATGGACGATATCAAGTCCCTTGAAACATGAAGCTAAGATAGATTCACCATCTAAAATAGGAAGTTCATAGCATGGTCCTGCTACACGGCATGTTGCAAATCGGATTTAACCACCATACGGATTGGAAAGAAAATGTTGCCACGCGGCAAAAATGAGCCATGACCCACGACGGTCTGTGTTCTTTCACGTACTAACTACCACCAATGTATCTAATCAAAGAGAGGATACAAATCAGGATACTCAGCATATACGTCCCTTTCAGAAAGGACCTCATTCGGCTCCTCGGGCGTCCACAAAATCTCAGCAGATAGCAAGCAATCTTCCACTTGCACATCCGAAGAAATCCGAGAGAGAGCCTTTCGCAAGTCTTTTCGATTGCGAATTGTCCTCTTTATGTTGTTGAAAATGCTATCACCCTCAATACAAAGACTCAAACTGACAACAGCCATAGTGGCCTTGGATATACCGTCACCTTTCGACTGAGAGGATTCAACGCTTCGTCTCGATTTCAAACCATCAATATTGCTGGCTGCAATCAAACATGAAATTAAAGTTAGACTTTGACCCGTTGCAATCTTTGTTTCAAATTCTACGTTTCTTACCAGATTCACGATCCAATTTACTTCGTTTCGCGATGGACGCCTGCTGATACGACACTTGCGCTTGTCGTACTGTCCGGTAGTGCTTAATGGAAGATTCAACCGACACAATTGAGGATTCTCTTCGCAACAGCTCTAGGGCCGTTTCCGATACAACGTATTGAAGTCCTTTGCGAGTTGTTGTGTCTGCAAGTAGAGCTTTCTGGTCCAAATCCTTCAGAATCGAATGGGCATCCCAGCGATCCGGGACTTCTAGTGCGACAGTGATGGAAGCTACTGAAGCACCCGGTCCCAAGGGACTCACTCTGTGATTATCTAGATCTTCCATATGGTGCTTGTAGTGGTTCCGAACCCCATAAGTGACAGCGAGTCCAGTCCCTGTCCAGAGCACAACGTCAGAAGCCGTCACTTGGCGCGGGTGCAGCTCTCGTACAAATGGAGAATGGACAACAGTTGTGGTTGAGTATCCAATAGGTGCACGATAAATGGGAGCTGGGCGATGGTAAACCGTCCTAGATGGTCCTGAATGACGGGGGCTGGAAGGGAGACGCCTACTCTGTCGAGAAGGTCGAGACATCGAGGGTCGAGATGGACTGGAGTATGTCCCACCGATACGGCCTCCACTTCTTGCCATAGCAGGTGCAGCAGAAGCTGCCAGGAAGATAGTGCATGCCAGTAGCCACTGCTTCAGAGTTCTGATTCGGAAACGTCTTCTCAATTGTGACCAGAAGCTCCTCGTTTTGAGTGCTCGCACAAAACCAAACAACCCAGATCGTTCCATTGCAACGTCTTGAGATGCACCATTCCGTAGGCGTCGAAAGAGGCACAGCGACGAAGAACGCTCGCTTGTCGGGGCTATCGTCACAGATGGATGAGGAGGGGCATTGTTCGTTGCCCTTTGGCCAACTGCATGAAATTGGTGGAGTGGTCGAGAAAACGCTCCGACGTCGTGAATCGAGTCAGAGAAACACCAAAATGAGAGCAGAAGGTAGACTGAAGTAAAAGTCTTCATCATTAACAAGATGTCTTCAATTCACTGACATGAATGTGATTGTGGCACTTGTGAAGAGTGGAAGATCGAAACGAGAACGTTTTTGATCTGTGGTAGTAACTACGTCATCAATTCATGACGGGGTGTGAATGAAAGGGGGGAAGTGCCTTCTCCCTCTTTCATTTTTCAATCTAACATAATCGTTTCAATCGACCCAAACGATGAGAACTCGTTTGCTTTGCTGACGAGAGGTGAGCGAACAGCCAAGACACAAGATCCGCAACTACCAGCCAGTGATCATCCATTGCCAACATGTCCTTCAGAACTTTGATTATTCTTGGAATCCTCTCCTTTGTGTGCGCTGCAGCCGTAGCCAGCGATGTAACTACGAAAGACGACGACAAAGTTTCCATTAGGTTCTACGGTGAAGCCCTCTGTCCGTACTGCCGCAGATTCGTGACAACAGTCTGGCAACCAATTTGGGAAGATTTGGAATTCCGTGATTATTTGGATTATGACTTTATTCCGTGGGGAAATGCCTATTTTGGGACTGAAAAGTGTGGATCCGGTCCTTATTCTTCTCAAGAAAGGGCGTGCTGGTATAAGAATTGCATGGAAAGTCAAAGCGATGACGAGTCAGCTTGCTTTGGGGGCGCAGGAGTTTATCAGCATGGCCCGAAGGAAGGTCAACTAGATATTTACGAGTCGTGTGTCAAGACTTTGTTTGGTCTGGATTTTGCAGTGGAATTTACGTTTTGTGCCGAAGGTCCTGACTTGGACGATGATTCCATGGATGCCAAAGCCCTGATGACAAAATGCGCATCTAACGTGATTCCCAAGGTTGATTTGGATAGTATTGAAGAATGCTCTGAAGCTCAAGGAAAAGATCTTGAAATTCTCAATGCTAAACAGACCCCAACCCACCCCGGGGTACCATACGTGGTGATCAATGGAAATGTCATCGAAGATATATCCGAAACAAAGAAGATTATTTGCACGACGCTAACAGAAAAAGGAATAGAGGCTCTACCAAAAGGTTGCTACGACATCGACAAGCCGTTTCTAAGACTACCACGCGCACAAGCTGAGTTGTGCTAGAAAGCTGAACACAAAATAGGTATCAGATGTGCGACTGCACTAGCAACAACTTCAGTGTCCCTACTTAAGCTCTTGTCTTCTGTTGCCGCCTCGAGACTTCCCTTCAGTTTCTTCGAGACCATATTTGTAGCAGATTTTGAAACCTTCTGGCGCCTTCGTTTCGTTTTTCTTGTATACTGCAAGTCGATGCAGTCGACTGTCTATGTACGTACCTGTTGTTGGAAGAGGGAGTACGCTCGTCAACCGTCACGGCTCAACAAGCTATCCTCAACAAACGACGAATGATGAACGCATTGATGATGGATTGAAAAAATTCAGGTTACTTGACATCCCCTATCAGCTCTGTCGACAAAGAATATTTGTTCGTTTCATAGTATTCTATGGCTCCCTATATTCCTGAACATCCTTCGGAACTTAGAGGCATCTTTGGTGAAAAGGGAGACTCCCTGAATTGGTTGGATGCCACATCCAAGTTCCCCAATGGCGTGCCCAGGTTTGAAACGAGAGCAGAATGCTTGGAATTCATGAGAACGTACAACAAGGAAAATGGCGGAAGCAATCCTGATTATCCTCAATTGCGCCACATCTTTACCACACTCATAAGCTGGGATCAAATAGAACGAATTCTTTTGCCAGCGATGGAAAAGGCAAGGAAAGAACCGAGCTTTGCCAAGAAGATACCTCGCGACTATGGTAAACAGCCTGATGATTCGTCTAAAAATGTGTACGAGCAATCGGGAGGGAAGTCGGTCACAGACGCCATTAACTTTCGGCTCGATCAGCCCATCCACAAATGCACGACACCAGAATCCGTCAGAAATACCATGAAGTACCTCTTCTTTCATATGAAATGTGGTATCTACGTCATGATTCGAAATGGAAAACTGCGCATATTCTGTCCGTTTACTAACTCAGATTATCGAAACACATGGAGTAAGCATTTGACCATTGAAGGCGATGGAACTCTGGACTCGTACTACACTCAAAAAGCCGGACTCTATCGAGAGGAGAACATCGAGAAAGATATGTCCAAGTGGTGGGCGAATGGGAATATTATTTGCAACGAACTCAGCAAAGACGACGATACGTCGAAAATGCAGCATTGGGGCGATCAATTTCTGAGCCCTCTTCGTGATATGCTGGCCGAAGCCTGTCGAGAAAGAGAAATCCCTGACTGCGAATTCTTTCTGAACAAGCGTGATTACCCCCAACTCAAGGTCAATGTCGAGCGAGGCGAACCGGTAGAACCATACGGCTTCATTTTCAACAAGGATGATCGAGATCCGGCTCAAGATGTGGAATTGGAGCCAGAACACAAATTCAAAACCTACGCACCGATCGTCAGCTTTTATGCCGCGGCCGAAGACCGCTTCACAGATATACCATGGCCGTCGTCCGAAGATTGGGAAGGCGCTTGTGGATTAGTCTTTCCACAAACATTCATTTCATTTGAAAAAGATTCCGAGGGATACCCAGTTTTTGGAAACCCGCGTGATTTATTTACCGAAGCGAATTTTCGAAAATTCGAACGAGGATGGGACGATGGAAGAGTGGCAACTGCTTTCTTCCGTGGAACTGCCACTGGTGGAGGGACATCTATCGACAACAACCAGCGCATTAAGGCGGCATACCTCTCGAACAAATGGAAAGATGATCCTGAGAAAGGAGGAGACGAGCCCTTTCTTGATGCTGCTATCGTTGGTTGGAATCTGAGAGACAAGAAAATTGCAGAGAAGCCCATGACCTTCTTGCGACCCACAGAGTTTGATTTCACTGCTGGTCGACAGCATTTCACACCTATTTACGAACAATCTAAATACAAGTACCTGTTGTACGTCGATGGGCATTGTGCGGCTTGTCGTTATGGATTCATGATGCGATTGGGATCTGTGATATTGAAGGTAGAACCCAGGCAAGTTGCAGATCGGATGTGGTATTTTCCATTGCTGCAACCCTACGTCGATCACGTTCCTGTCAAGCCTGACTTGAGTGACCTGGAAGAAAAGATTCGGTGGTGTCGGCAGAACGACGACAAGTGTCGTGAAATTGCAGCCAACTGTACCAAGTTTTATGAGAAATATGTCGCTCGATCAGCTCTATTGGATTACGTAGAGATGGTCACGAAACACATTTCAAAACGTCAAATCGAAGCTCCTAGGTGGTGGTCTCCGCCGCCTCGAGAGTTGCCACCTCCGCAGTTGAGTAAGCCAGATTCCAAGTGTTTCGAAGATCGAGCGTCGGGCGAGTCACGGTACTGTGTTCGCTGTCAAGAGGAAATTGACGAAGAGGAACGCGAATTGAAAGAGTCGGAAAGCAAAGCAAAGGATGAGAAAAAGCAGTTAAAGAAGAAGAAGCAATCTCTTCGGGAAAGAATGAAGAAAAGGGCAAGGAAGGGAAACTAGAAGATTCTTAAATCTGACCTCAGGTCTATAGCTAGTTCACTCGAGGTGTCATGTAATGCTCTAGTCAAGGGCACTTCCACTACATTTCGTATCTTGGATCATCCTACTCCATTTTTCTGTCTCAGGATACTCTTTTGGCCATTCTGTTTCTCGTAGAAAATATGGCGTACAATTACACGGAGCAAAGATACACTAGTTGTTCCTATTATGAATCCTGCGCAAAGTACCTACTGGCTTGCACAAGATGGGATTCTAAAGACAAAAGATATTTTAAAATTTCCCAAGTGACATATTATTTATTTCAACATGACACATCAGAGAAATCTCCTGATAGTCTTCCACTTTGAGTCGCAATACCTGTCTGGATACCGAAGTCCCGACAGTTTCGAACTCATAGCACCTTGTGTTAGTTTAGGAAAAGACAAGTAAGCATGAAACGCGCCATGGTGACAGCATTCATTGCCATTGCCGTCCTTTCCAACGTTGGGGCAATGGAGAACCCAGCGGAAAATGTGATCCAAGAAACCCATCCCCAAATACTCCAATTAATGGCGAAGGCCATCATAAACCGCTTCCTCCCATTCATGCGAAGGATGCACCAAAGGCGGAACACAACGCAAGCCAAAACATCCGCGGATGTATTTTCTAGCTGGAGTCAAAGAGAAATCACATCCTGGGTCGGCTCAAGCCACGGGACGGGCCGAACATGTACTTTGAAAGGGCGACTAGAAAAGAAAAGAGACCCCGAGAGTAGCCGAAACGAAGAAACCCTCCTACCGAATCTGATGCAATTGAAGAGACTGGGCCAAAACCGATTGGCCTCATCCACATGTTGGATGGGAAATCTAGACAAGGCAGATCTGGAGACGTGTCCCTGCGTTCAAAATCTTTGAATACGGCTACATCTATTATTGCTGGTGGACTAGCTGGCTTTGTTACCATTGTTTATGTTTGTTTTGTATTGCCAGGAAAAGACGTGAGATTCCACAAGGTTGTTGAACGTGTTTCAATATCTCCGTGATTTCAATGTTGACGACATAGTTATTCAACTCTCGGCTGCAGGCGGCTTTCACTGGGGATACCTGAATGGTCTTGCGAAAGGTATCAATACAAGGAAGCAATCGGATGAACAGAGGGATAGCTTGAATGGAAATGGATCGCTGTCGAAGGGAGTCTAAGCACCATCTAGTCGCGTGTTCAATCAGTTGCTCTTACACCCCTTTCTATAGTTTGGCTAAAGAGTGGATATTCAGGTACTCTAAAAGTTCTAGGTTGACTGACTCGTTCGACTTAGCAAATGGGCTCGGCCTATTCAGCCAATGACTGCATATACAGAATCCAAGAACTGTCGGTTTGCAATGACAAAAGGGTCGTCTTGACAAAAGGTTTTCTTCTTCTTCAAACACCAAGAGAACAAGCCAACGCCTAACATGGTGAATCCAATGGAAGAATCGATCGTCCGGTGCAAGACTACAGCTGGAACATTTGCAATGAAACTGAACCGAGCTTGGTCACCAAACGGATACGATCGAGCGGTTGAGCTTTTTGAGCGACACTTTTACGATGGAAGTCATTTCTTTCGAGTGGTAAAGGGTTTCTTGGTGCAATTTGGTATATCGTATTCGGAGGATAAAGACTTGCAAAAGTTTGCGAAAACTACGATTCCAGATGATCCGCCAAAGGGAATCAAATTCAAGCCAGGCATTATTTCCTTTGCTGGAAGTTCTGACAATAGTCGCGACTCGCATCTCTTCATCTCCTACGGATCTGCTAAATCACTAGGTACTGAAAAGTGGGTAAGACTCAGAACATTGCAAAGAGACTTTTGGATACCTATTCACTATAACTTTTTCGTGGCTAACGCTAGAGTTGTTTGTGGTTGTTAGGAAACCCCGATCGGGGAAGTTATTGAGGGGATGGAGAATGTTGAAAAGTTCTATTCCTATGGCGACATGCCCCCTTGGGGCGAGGGTCCCGATCAGCACAAAATATACAGTGGTCCAAATTATATAGCTGATAACTTTCCAAAGACAGATAAGTTCATCAAATGCAGAACCGAACGTCTGAACAAAATCGATGACGATGACAACAAAATCAAGGTAGTACAAAAGAAGGACCATGTGACAGACGAAGAGCACTTTGCTGCAGCCCGCGCACAGACAGCAAAAGAAGCACCAGACAGCACAGTTGGACGCCTGAATTCCCCATCCAAAGCGCTGCAGGGAGATAATGCTATGTTTGCGGGCGTTGGCGGGGTTCTCCTTCTTCTCATTGGCATAGGTTTGCTCATCCTGCGATACATCAGTAGCCGCCAAAGCAAGGCTTCCAAATCTTCGTAATGCATCAATATATTCCTCGCAAACTTTAAGAATAGTTAGGTAATGGGGACTTCCTTCTAGTCTTTTATTAATCAGCCACGTAGCTCACACGTTCCTCTACTATGTGCCTGCTGAATTGTCCATTTGCTGTTGAATCGCCCCTGCCAAAACAGAAACAAAACTTTCATCCAAGCCATTGGCTGTACAAAACTGGGCCGATACCTCGCTGGCAATATCTCCGTGGTACACGGTGATAGTCTTGTTGTCTTCCGCACAACCTGGAAGTTCCACGTTCATTCGAAAAAGGACCCATCTCTCACCGGATCCAATCTCTGTACTGCTATTATTTACGCCATCTTGCTTGGAATCTGTTGTTCGATCCTCGTTTTCAAATCCCTGTCCCATGTTTGCTGCGTTTCCCTGAAGGATCCTTGAAACCCAGGGTGGTGACGACGAAATGGGGGAGGACTTTGGAGAATGACCGAGAAGGCTCTTTTCGGACCGCGTGTTTCCCATATCCCTGAAAAATGGTTTCGCATAGGCCAAATAGAGCACTGGGCGTGATGTTGTGGAAGTGTTGGATCCTCCTCGGTGTTTGAGTCGATAATCAAACAAGACGGCACCACCAGCTTCGCAGCAGAGACCAAACTTCTTTTGGTCTCCCCCATTTTGTTCACAGAAGGAACCCAGTTGGTGACTACCGGGGATGAATTCAGTAAATCCATTTTCTTTTGATATGTCCACTAATGGAAAGAATACATTGATGCAATGAGGTGGTAGGTGTATGTGATCAAACAAATGACCTCCATCGGCATGCCATTTCTGCGGCTCGTCATTTTGACTTGGCCGAGCCCACATGACACCGGCATACAATAAAGAAATGTTTGCTTCTCCACCACCCAACAGTTCTTGGACCAATGGAAAGACGATGGGATTGTAAATCAATCCTCTTGCTGAAAATGGATATCGGTCCAATTGAAATCGTACATCTCGTCGTCCACCGTCTCGATCGACCAGTTCTCGAAAATCACCACGTCCCACTTGTGCCAATAGATTCGCATCCTGTGTTTGAATGGCTCTTTCTCTAAGGAGGTCCATTTCCTTTTGTAGCAAATTCAGATCGTTGGTGGCTTTGTCCAATGCTCCCTCTACAAACTCTTGTGGCAGCACTGCGTTGGGAATCACACAACAGCCCGACGACAAAAACGTTCCAATGGCATTGGAAAAGCTGCTGTCAGAAAAAGAAGTAGCACCAACAGCATCTCGTTTTCTCTTTTGTTTGCGAGGACTGTTGTTGCTGTTGTTGGAGGAATGCCAACTTGGACGATTGGTCGCACGTTCGTCATCCGTTGGCCCCACAATACAATCGTTTGGGGATTTGGCTACTGGTGGAATGGTGAAATCAGCATCGGACGATAACCCTATTGATATTTCGTTCTTGGATGAATCTGTTGCGGTTGATCCTGCTGTTGCTAATTCCATGGAAAGATGATTTTGATGAATGGTGGAATGAAGAACCATGTTCGTGAAAAACGTTGTGGTCCTTCATTTTTTAAAATTGGCACTATGTAGTAGCACAGTAGATCAGTAGATGACGACGAGCGGACAGACACTTCTCAAGTACAGTACAGTACATACGTTGTGACGTATGTACGGGATTCTGGTCGGCACTTGTTGTGACTCGTCCAACAAAAAAGTCGCAATCCAGAATTGGGAAGTTTTGTGGGTGACATCCAACAAGATTGTTAGCTAGTAGGTTTCTTTCTTCGCCCTTCCGTCGTGTTGAATCAAGATTCCGAAGGGGAGGAGGGATTCGTGTGTACCATCATCTTCTTGTCTTCTCTCTCCAATAGCTCTAATAATAGAGAGAGAGAGGTATTCTTGTTGCAAGATCCGAAAGGGTGTCGTTGTGTGTTGTACCATCAACATGGACGAGGACGAAGAACGACTATCTCGACAGTTACGGGACGAATTGGAATCTCTTTTTGAACAAGCTCGTGCTAGCTTGTTTGATTGGGACGGTGCTTTTGATGATGAAATGCAAACCTTGGAGGAACGATTCATCTTATTGGTTTCTCGGTATCCAGAAGAAGCCTTACGGAAAGCGGTATTAATGACGGCCGAAGAAACTCCCGAAACGTCCTATAGTGGACGACTGCCAATTCATTTGGCATGTGATAACAATGCTCCGATTGGGGTGATTCGATGGTTGTTGGAAATTGACAAGGACCATACGTCCATTCTCAAGCCGGACAAGTGGGGAGATCTTCCAATTCACACGGCGTGTTCGAGGACACACTTTTTCGAGGTTATCAAATTGCTCTTGCAGTGTGATGTGGAAAAACGTACCATTTGTGTCAAGGATGAAAATGGATCCCTTCCTCTTCATATGGCATGTCGTTACAACGCTGGAGCAAATGTCATTCGGCTTTTGTTGGAAAGTGATGTTGACAAGGAATCCTTATATGCCGAAGGTGTCTACGGTCAATTGCCACTTCACGTCGCTTGTCGAGGTGGTGCATCGGCCGAAGTCATTCAGGTATTGTTGGATTTTGATAGTCGAAAAATCTCCGTGTTGAAGGAGGACAGTGTCGGACGGCTCGCCATTCATCTCTATTTGTTGGACAATCGAAATCGTGATCGCAATATGCAAATTGTTCGACTCCTCCTCGAGGCCATGATATGCAATCGTATTGCACAGGTCGGACTCGAATTGTGGAAAATTACCATGAATCAGCTACTTGTCAGTTTGACCAAGTCGTACGAACGAGATTTAGTCACACGAGAACGGTTGGATTCAATCTGTGCTCAAATTAAGGAACTACTACATCGAGCCTTTCTTTTGGAATTGGCCATTTGGAAGGGAAGTTGTTTGAGGGGTCTCAATAGTGCTGGAATTAACTTTCACTGTCTGCAAGACATTGACAATTGGGAAAAGGTAGACAGCAAATTTGACGCAAGTCAATACAGACAAGAAATGTTGCACTTGGGTGGAGCGGATCAAATAATACCACATGTTCTCCCTTTTGTTGAGGATGAAGCTATCGTCAAACTTATGGACGAGTTGAATTAATAATTATACAAACGGCAGGTGTTTTTGTTGAATGATGACTGCTGGAAAAAAATGATCCCTTCCATCTTTGGTGCAATCTTTCTACTAGTAGTTTCTTTTCAGTTTTGGTGATTTCGCTTGCCCATATCCAATTGTTTTTTCCCTGGACATTGAAGAGAAGGAGGGACAACACTTGTTTCATTTTCTCTTCCTGTCTTGCAGCTTGTGGGAAATCGTACAGCTGATACAATAGTTGCAGATTGATTCACTCGACCAATGGTGCACGTGACTTGTTCGACCAAATTCTATTCCACAACGGTCTTCAATTGTCATCGACGAAGATCGAATGTCGACAAAATGATCACAATCCATACCACTATGTATTAAAATATCATCCTTGCGTCTTGCAAAACTGAAATTTCTTAGGCGCTACTCTATATACAGCCCATGAAGTTCTGGAAGAGCCCTTCCTTCTGGACGGCAATCGTTGCGATTGTGGCCTACTGCGACAAAGAAGCATTGAATGGGAAATGGGTCTATGACGATGCTGGGTCTGTCATTAAGAATGTCGTCGTCAGTGGGAAAGTGCCATGGAAAGAGGCCTTTACACGCGACTTTTGGGGCAGCCCCATGAAGGAAGCACAGTCGCACAAATCATTCCGACCAATCACTACCTTGACATTAAAGGCAAACTATGTGTATGGCATGAACAAGGCTGAGCCAGGTGCGCAATACCCGCCGACCTTTGAATTCCATGTTGTAAATGTGCTATTGCATGGATTGGTTACGGGCCTCATTACGCTGGCTACCTCCTTCGTCTTTGAGAACGATACTATATCGCAGTTGATCGTTGGATTCTTGTTTGGCCTTCACCCAGTACACGCCGAAGTGGTTTCCAATATTACCAGTCGCGGGGAACTCCTAATGAGTGCATTTCATTTAATTGCCTTTTTGAGTTTTGCAAGCTGTATTCAAAAACGGAACGAAAAGAAGAACGCATTCGTTTCTCTGTTTGGCATCTACATTGTTCCTTGGCTCTTTATGACTTTGTCCCTGTTTTCAAAGGAACAAGGGGCGACGACTCTGATGACATTGGTACTGTACGATTTTCTCAAGCACCATGGCAATGTTGTAGCCTTGCTGGGTAAACTCAAGGCCAGGGAAAGGGAAGCCTGGGCCTTTTTCGTTAGAACAATAATTTTGGCCATTCAGACTGTTGCAGTCGCCATTTGGAGATACATCCTCAATGGTGAATCATCACCCGACTTTATTTTTGAACAAAATCCAGCGGGGTTCTCGGAAGATCGCTTCACTCGGGCATTTTCGGTGACGTGGGTGTACTGTCTTTATATTCGGGACGCAATTTATCCTTTCTACTTGTGCCCCGATTGGTCCGGCTTGAGCATTGATTTGATTGAATCCATTTCAGATCCTCGCGCATTGGGTGTGTTGTGTCTATGGTACTGCGCGGCAATGTCATTTTGGAGTATGATAGTTGGACAAGGTCCTGCACAAAATGCCAAAGGCCAAGACAATTTGTGGAACGACAATGATGTGAGGATCACGAATATGGCAGTTTGGGCCTTTGCCTTTTGCCCGTTCTTGCTCTCCTCCAATATCCTGGTTGTTGTGGGTTTAATGAAGGCAGATCGCGTCATCTATCTGCCATTGTTTGGGTTCTGTATATTTGAAAATTTGATCTTGAAGAAGTTTTTGATCAAGAATGCAAAAACCATGCCTCCCGTTTTCGATACAAGAAGGCAGCGTGAATTTTGGGCGGCCTATTTCATTCTACTCTTTCAACTCGCCGTCTTCTGTGGCAAAACGCATGAACGCAACTTGGCATGGAGTGATTCTCTTCGCCTCTGGAGTGCCGCCTATGCCATCAACCCGAGAAGCCACCACACCATGTATAACTATGGTTATGAGTTATCCATCAAACAACGGTATGCTGAAGCTGAAGCAGTAATGAGGCCCATTGGAAACGCCCGAGTTCAAGGACCGTCGAACACTTTTGTTTATGCGATGGTTTTGTTCAATCTGGGAAGATGCGAGGACGCGAATCGTTTCTTGGATATTGCCTTTGATGTCATTGATGAAAAACGTGCAGCGGCAGGTGTTCGGGACACGGAATCTTCTCTTCTTAGAACAGAATCAAATCTCCTAGTGGCCCGAGCTCACTGCGAAAAAGACTTTTATGAAACGGGGCGTATTCTGTATGAAGCTGTAAACACTGATCCTACCAATGAATATGCTGTCAATTTGGCGACGGAGCAAATGAAAAAGATCGAGAGATACGAAGCGATGCGAGGGAATGCAAAGTGATGATATCACCGGTCTTTGGCGATCATTGCTATTGCCATGTCTGTGGTTTTATAAAAAAGTAATACGGTACACATGAAAAACTCAAAATTTATATATTTCTAGCTACAATGAACATTCTACCTTCTCTGACCAAAGCTTAACACATGCCTCTCCATCGCCTCAAGCTCTTGCAAGCGACGGATTCTCTCAAACTGCGATGGTGAACCCATTGCAGCTGGATTGTTGAAGCTTAGATTGGCTGCAGCCATTTGTTGAGGCCCGAGGCCTGATCCTGGACCCAGACGACCGAATCCACTGAAGCCACCTAGTCCCATACCACCAAATCCTCCAGGTCCAAATGGGCCCATGCTCCCATAGGCCCCCAATCCTCCCAGCCGTGCGGTCATGGCAAAACTAGGGGCCATCCCTAGATCTCTTGTGTCCATTCCCATCGATGGAGGTATTGCGGCATTTGAAGCGGTCAATGGAGGTCTCGGCCCACCGCCAAGCAAAGGTCGTTTCATGGGAGGCATTACGGACGTCGACGGGAGAGGTGACTCTTCTAAACTTGGAAGTGGACTGATCTTATCGGAATCGTAAAAGTCAGGCTCATCCTCTTTTTTCATTGGTAGTTTCTTGTGAGTTCTATGGAGCAAAATCCAAGGTGAGCCATAGGGTTTGACATAAAGAAGAGGCTACAACAGTGGTGGTACTTACTTCGGTAGCCGCCTCATGAATTTTTGCAAGTGAGGCTTGCCACGCAAGAAAAGCTAAAAGACTGTCAGAAAATGCATTGCAAAGAAAAATGAAGGAGAAAGAAGTCTGCAATCGTAATTGTAAGCTTACCTCGTGATAATAAGAACCACGGTCAGGACCTGAACTGATTCTTCGAAAGCTCCAAGCATTCACAAGTCGGTTGAAAGAGTGATAGTTGCTGTACTCGAAAAATAGAGGCATAACCAAGGTTTCAAAAGCTTGCGGCTTCAACACTTTCCAAGCCCGGCCGTGTGGCTGCCAGGTGATGACTTCGTTGAACTCTTTCTGGGCAAGGATTGCATAAAGCTTTACGGGAAATTTCTGGACTCGAATGGAAGTTTCGACTCCGGCTCGGGATGGAGGAGTTGTAGAAGCTGGAACCTCTTCAAGCTCTTCCTCTGCCACGTTGCTGAAATCGCGATACGTGTAAATGGACGTCCCACTCGGTGAGACACCTTCTAATTCCCCGACGAAGTCTTCGATCGTCGTCGCTTTCTCTTCAACATCCTTTTCAACTTCCTTTGTCTCCTTGTCGGACAAAGCACCTTCGCTGGGATCAGCTGAGGCAGGCTTCATTTTCTCAGATTCGACCTTCTTAGCGTCGCTCATCCTCGTATTGACTTCGATAGTGGTGCTTTCTGGTTTATTCATGGTACTTTCTTTTCATCCATTGCTATCAAAATAATCAACGGAAGTTTTGTCTCGAACGTGACTGTAGCAACTTCTGGTTGGTGTGGTGCATTTTTCACACTCGCTGGAACACTTTTGCCGATGGATGGCATCTCTCGAATCCAGCGAAACTATCGATAGAGTCTTGTTTCGATCCAACAGGAGGAGGTCTGTAGGCCGATTGTGTAGATTGGACAAACGTGACAGCTGGGAAGATGCATCTTTAAGTAAAAAAGGTTCTCTGTACCTGAGATTCTGAGATGCACAGAAGCTTGAAAAGATGCCGACCTTGCATGCGAGATTACCGTGTAGGCTCGTACTGAAAGTGACGTTGCAACCGAAATGAATTGAATGGAACATTTGGTCCGCCTCTTTTTTAGAACGCGCTCAGAATTTTGGTCATTAAGGGTTGACAATTACTCTCTACAGAGGTTACATGACTTCAAAGAATATTTAACGACAGGCCTATTGAGTATGAAAAAGCTCCATGGAAAACTTCACTCACTCAGACTGGTTTCTGCTCGCCTTCTAACCAAGAGGAGCAACTTGTACGTATCGAATATCGTATTGATAGGTAGGTAATCTCAAGAAATATGCTCTGCAGAAAAGATGGTGTCGACTTGGTCAAACGATTTGTTCTGCTTGAGCGACTAACACTTTAGTCATTCTAGTCGGCACTATGTCAGCTGGCGTGCGGTTGGACGGGAAGAGTTGTGTAGACCAACGTGGGGGACAGCTTGCATGATTGGGTCGGGGTGAAAGCTAGTATAGTATCATAAATCAACTGCTTTTTAGTTGTCAAGGGCATTGTCTACCCCTCTGGCTGACCACAGAGAAGTCTCTTGCATCCCGAACTTGGAGCATGATCATAAGCGGAACAACTCAAACCCAGTTCACCTCTAAGATACTGTAGGCATATTCTGCTTCCTCGAAAGTTGCAAACCCAGTTCACCTTTAAGATAGGCATATTCTGCTTTCTCGAATGTCACAAATCTACAGCTAGTCCGTTGCAACCTGCAGCTGCAATTCTGGTGGCAACTCTTCTTGCTCTTCCAGCCACTTTCCAAACTCTTCGTGCCTTTCTTCCTCATCACCATCGTCTTCTTTTTGTGTATAGTCCGTCACACCATCCCAATAGAATGCCTCCATTTTTTTCTTTGTTCGTTCATTCAGTTTACCATTCCAGGCTTCGATGGCATTTGAGGCTGCTGGTGGCTCGGCAAATTTGACAATGACAACTTTTGTTTTCTCTATGCAGGTTATTTTTTCGACTTGGCCGTGCTCTTGGCAGTACGAATGAATCTCCTCCTCAAGCTTGCCATCTGCTATGCCTTCCATCATGTTTTTGACAACAACAATTCGCAATCCTTTGCGACCTCCGCTAAGGCGTTCACCGAACCCTTCATCTTGTGCTTGTAGCAAGGCTAGTCTCGCAACTTTGCGGCGGGCTTCAGAGACAGGTTTACGACGCTTTATTCCTCCATGAGCACTATTGGTGCCATCTTTCGCTTCGAACTTGGCCCGCTGGATCCGAATTGTATGCTTTTCGTCCCAAGGAGACTCGTCCAAAATCTGTAAAGCAAGATCCACTGACTCTGGACGGGCGAAGCATATTGAAGCATCCCCTTTGAGTTCACCAGATTGTGTATGGTAGAGCTTGATCTTGGGTTTTAATGTCTCCGGGTCTAAGTCCAGAATACCCACTTTGGAAAAAAACTTGTGCACGTCGTCTACAGTGATGCCCGCATTCGTTGGCAAGCCCGTAGCATAGATCCAGTTTTTGGCATTCTTCTTGGCAAACTTGCTCTTCTTCTGTTTCTTGCTGGCTGGTTTCTTGGTTGTAGGAAGAGATGGTGTTGGGTTCGACTCCGGCAATGATTCTTTGGGCGCCAAAGCTTCGTGTATCCAATTTCCTGACATTGGATCTTTGACATATTTTGTACCCCCGTCGCTCTCGTACATATGCGTATCAGTGCCATCGTCAGATTTCTTATTTCCACTGTTTGCGTCGCGAACTTCTTCAGCTGTAGACGATAAGAAAGCTTCCAGTTCGTCTTGCACTTGTCCTAACTGATTTTCTGGTAGCTCTTGGGCAGCAGACTCTTTGGAAGGGTTGTTTGGTTGACTATCTAGGGCTTCCAACGCGAGCTTCAAATTCGGAACCTCATCAATTGGCACCCATTGTGGCGTAATGCCTTCGGAATATACTAACCGAGGTCTTGTGTCCAATAACTTTCTGCATGAAAAAGGTCCCTCTGATCCAGAAGAGCCTGTGATAAACCACTGCGCCGAGGCTTCTTTCAAGACGTCCAGCTCGGAGGCAAGTTTCCATTTTCCAAACTGCTGATCCTTTTCCACTAATAGGCACCGTGTATGTGCTGGGAGAATCGGTTTCAGACCTTCTCTGACGGGGCAAAAGAGACGACAGAGTTGGCGGAGAGTTTGCGGCAAAGTAGAAACGCTTCCAGTGGTAGGATTTTGATAGTAGTACCACTTCTCGTCAAGGGTGTGGATATCTCTGTTGGGGTTTGTCGTTGTTGCATCTGGTTTCTTTTCTGCCGTCGTTGGTGACGCTCCATCCATTCTACTTTTGTACTGTATTCAGGGTGCTCTAACAAAGGAATTTTTGAATGAACAGTTCAATTTTACTTCACAAGTCATGACATGAGCAAGATAAGAACAACATGCGTCCATCGTTGCTTCTTGTTGCATGCAGTTGCCAACAGCCACGAGCGAGACCTGAGTCCCGAAATAAACGTGAGTCACCATGAGCCGACCACGGACAGGAGACGGAGCTCAGTCTGCGTTTTTAGTCACCTTTTCAGATACACTGTTGAATCCTCTTCTCATCACAACTGCTCACTGCATTGCCCACTGGTTGCCGCTGAAGAGGAAACGAGCCAACCAAAAGATCCTGTTGTTACTCCCATCACCACGAGGAGTGTTCCTGTTCCCAACTTCTCTCCTCATTCTTTGCCAAAGCTTTGCTACTTCTATGAATGCTCAACGATCATTCAAGATCTTTGATGCTGCTGATTCCATCACGTATTCTGAAGAGAATCCGATGCCCCCTCCCGATAAGGACCATGCAACGTCACGCTGCTTGCAACTCCCACGCGCAGAACAAATTGGAGCTACCATTTTTGGAGACTCGGCCATGGAGATTTTTGGGCCGTCTATGGCGGTTTCTGCAGATGGGAGATTCATTGCCGTCGGTGCTTTGTATGACGACTACACGCATAGTAGAAGTGGAATTGTACGTGTTATGGAAAACCAAAATAATTCATGGAAGAGGATCGGTAATGATATAGCAACAGACGGGGATGGCATATCAGCCGTGGCCATTTCATGCGATGGCTCGACCATTGCATATCATTCTGAGCAAGATGCACGGCCCGAACCATTGGAGGCGCCTGTCTACAAGTTGGGTGGAACATGGAACAAGGTGGGTGAGATTCTCCCTGGTTCTTCTTCGCTCTACTCTACTGCTTTGTCTGCCACATCACTTTCTTTGTCTGGGGACGGAACCGTGGTTGCGCTTGGTTGGTTTGGAATCGAATATAATGTCACTTCTCAAATTCGGATCTATAAATGGAACGGTGATGTTTGGCAAGAAATGGGGAATATTCAATCCCACTGGGACGATGATGGCATTTCTACCGTTGCACTCTCGGAGGATGGATCAGTTGTTGCTGTTGGCATTTCAGTTGGCTATTATTTGGGTCCATACATTATGGTACTTCAGTGGGATGGTGGAGGGTGGGTCCAACTGGGCAGCGATATCCAACTGGGCAACAACTTGGTTTTTGGTGTAGGACTTGTTCCTATAGATATTTCTTCAGGAGGGGACATCCTAGCAGTAGGAGGATCAACCTCCGACGATCAACCCGTACAGATCTTTGAGCTAATAAACGGAGATTGGCAACAGTTAGGCCAAGATATCACAGGGAAAGATTCCAATGATTCTTTCGGATACTCTGTTTCAATCTCGGGTGACGGATCGGTAGTTGCTGTTGGTGGTTATTCATATCACCAAAGTGTTGGGTACGTGAGAGTGTTCCGATTTGATGGAATACGATGGCAGCAAATATACTACGACATCGATGGGGAAGCCTCCTCCGACTATTTTGGCACTACTGTATCCATGTCAAAGGATGGTTCCACTGTCGCTGTTGGCTCCACGGCCGATCGAATATTCGGAAATCGGGACCGGGTGAAAGGATTTTTCAAGGTATACTCCTTGGGCGTAAGTACATTCATTGCAGCAGAGAGAGATTGTTCGTCACTTCTTTATAATATTCTCATCCAATGCTTCCAGCCCTCGTCTTCACTACCATATGTCTGCATTCCTTGTAAGCATCACCCTTCTTTATAGTACCGTCTGGCTCATTTTTGCCCTCATCTCCCTCAAATCAATCCACCACCTTTTTCAGCTCTTACGCTCGGTCCGACTACCTCGCCTGTTACTACTAGTACGTACCACTCTCAACAGAGACATGATTTGATAATATTGCGAGGCTAATGTTTGCTCTCATCTTCCTCAAGTCCAACCAACACCGTTTTCAGATCGTACGCTCGGTCCAACACCGTTTTCAGATCATTCGCTCGGTCCAACACCCTCGCCCCCTAGTACGTACCATTCTCGCAAGAGACGTATCAACACCAATATTCTAGAACTAACGAACCTCACAATTACGACATATAGAAGGTATCAGTGGAACTCAATTGACGATTGTGCTTGTTGGTGGAGGACTATTTGGAATTATCGCTGTTTTGGTCTTCACAATCGTTTGGAAGTACACTCAGTCCCAACACCGTCGAGCGTTGTCCTCAACGCGTCAAACGATGGTGGAACGGCCGGCCAATCCCACACATATTAATCCTGTTGCAGAAGCTTGACACTATCGGACCGATTTGCTTCTTGGGGAATGCCATCGAAGCGTGACCTGTGCTGGATTTTTTTCGAAGGATTTCATCCAAGAGAAACAATCTTAGTCTCTGCAATGAAGGAATACAACCATCTAGACTGTGTGGCGGAATGGATTCTGCAAGGCCACAATCGATGCCCCTTGTGTCCCATAGATCTAAATGAAGTAGTATAGTTGCTGTAGTATAGTGTTTGTACTATATATTTATTTGGTTGGTTTGGCGACTGAGGAGTTCGACTTTTTCTAGGAAAATATGCTACACCTTTCCATGGAATTGCCCTTGGTAGCACACAGGCACAAAACAAGGCTACGACATTGAATAAAGAATGGAGTTTACTGGCTGCCTCAATTGTTGTTGGTAACACCTCCTTTTCACCGTTTACTAAGAAATTGCAGTCATCCCCTGGTTTTGGTGGATTATGATGGCTATGTGCAATAGATATGTGCTTCGTTGTATTATTTTCTTGAGACGTGATGGCTCCGAATAGCCAACCGGAGTTGCAAAACACACGGCTATAGAGTAGACCCATATACAAAACACCCGGATAAAAGTTTTTAACATCGATCGACTAAAAATGACTAATACGAATCAAATACTTGGTAGTTTACTAATAATTGTGCCTCTAGGACCAGGCTTCACAACGGAACTAGAATACAAGCTGCTGAAGGCTCTTGGAGGGAGGGACGCTTCAACATAGTTTTTTTAATGCGCATTCTGGTCGACACATGGGTACAACAGTTCCCCAAGTATCTAGGATCTGGAAGTGTAGAATGGTCTGACGGCGCTTTCTACCAATCTTATGTTCAAGGGCAACAGTTGGTGCAAGAGTAGTAGAATGATGAACACTAATAATATAGCCCCAAGTCCTCCACCTGACAAATACGAGGCATAATTAATAATCATTGTGGATACATAGGACTCGCAAGAGTTTACTTCTCTATCAACAGACACAAACTTGGTTGCAATGGAGCATTCCACTTCCATGACCCGGATGTGTTGCAAAGATACGGCTTGTAGTCTCCCATGGAGACCTGTGGATGGGCGCTCATTTTCGAGTTGCTTGGCTTCTGATCTTAACGGCAGATGAGTTGCCGCAGCGAGCCACTAATCTATTTGGGGACATTTGAGACACCAAATCTCATAAGCTTGAAATGGGCGCGGAAACATGTGGAACTACCTTTGTTTCCGTGCAGTGGCTACTAAATGACATTGATTCCTTCCGATTACCCCAAAGTTGGCAATTTGGTTGCATCCGTGTCATTCCTGTCTGCTCATCCTTGACTTGACGATCCATAACCAGGGCTTCATTTGCGTCCTTCGTCTTGTGGCTTTCCGAATACTACACTCCGACAAGAAATCGCTGTACGGCCTCTACTTGCATTAATATCTCAAGCAGGTGGTTCCTCTCTTGCAATTCTACCCTTTGGTCGGACACAAGTTAATCCTCTCTTGATAGCTCTTGATCACACGCTAGTTTGGCTTTGGCTTCATTTCTCAGTCTGCAAAGGTCAATTGAATATATGCTGCGGCTAGAGGCACTGCTTCTGTTGTCAGCTATTGTCCCCTTTCAGTATATTGCTTTCCAGAAGGGCAGGACTTCGGCCTGACTTTTCTGCTTCCATGACATGCTGGTTTTCTGCCTTCATAGCTCCAGGCATTTGAGAGTGTGCCGGAAGTGACATATCTACCTTTGACAGGAGTTTCTTAGCAGCATTCCCAGACCGCCTCGAAACAGGTTTAATTCTTATAGGAACGTCTAAACTTGAAGATTCTTCGTTGAAAGAAATCATGATGCACTGCACACTGTCCTCCGCTGAGAATTCTACTATCATCTTCTTGCTCCTCCGATTTCTTCCACGACTTTTCGATTTTAACGCGACAACTCGTTTGACTTTCTCGCCAAGACATCCTTGAAATAGTTGGGTAAGACTCATTTTCGTAACAGGGAATGAGTCGGGGGAGCACTGGCGGACTATGAGGCAACGTTTTGAGAGCAGTGTGTCTTTCCCATTCGACAACTGACTCGAGTCTGAAAAGCAATTCAGAGCAAAAGCTTCGGATCTAACTTCTTCACATCGAATGTTCAATGGGAATATGTGTTGTAGCTTGTGACCATGACTGGCGAAGATATTCAATACAGATTGTGGCGAAAGTTCCACAATGTAAGAACCACTGTTATCCGGGCCGCTGCTGTCTTCGTCAACAAACGCAATCCTTGTTGGTTGATGTCGCAAAGTTGTTACTACCCATTCGGCAATTCTCAGCTGGGAGACTGCGGGAGGCAGATTGCGTAGAAGTATGCATGAAAGCCAATACTTCTTCTTCTCGGCTTCTCCACTCTCTCCCCCACCAGAATCTGTTCTTTTCATATTTCGGCGACAACTCCAAAGCTGTACGCTAAAATAAGATCGAAGTCTGCTGTTGATCACCAATGTCTGCCGATGACTCGGCATTTTCCAGCTGTTTGGTGCGGAAGAAGACTTCCCACACTTTCTGAAACGTCCGTGATTTTTAAACATGTCCGTTAAAGTATTGGCCGACTAACAGACGGTGTAAAAAAGGTCATGTCTGCTCAAAACGGGGGAGGAATCATTGTCACCGGCTGCCAGTCTAGTCCACAGTTTTCTTCAACTCAGCCAGGAGATATTCCTTTTCTCTTAGCTCTTTTCTCAATTCTTCTATGATACGATCTCTGTCCAATAGCTCATTCCGCAGGTTCTGAGTTTCCCTCTTTGCTTTTCTTGCTTGTTCAATCAAAACAGCATTCTCCCTTTCAGAAGCATAGAGTTTTTGCTCGAAGTCTGTCACGCCGCCACTATTGTATCCACTGTCGACGCCGCTACTATTGTATTTAGTTCGAAAGTTTTCATTCCACATCGTTTCCAGACCAGTCTGGTTGGTCAAGCCGCCCCAAGGTTGAACTGAACGGTCTCCTGATGACACTGAATCGAGCATCAGTGGGAGCAGACAAGCAGGGTCTTCAGGAGTGGACCCTGTAGCTTCTTCTGGGAAAGGTTGGATGAAAGAAAGTAGGTCCGTTTCCGCTGTATGTTCTGATCGTGGTGGTAAGAGCGAGTTCAGCATGAACGGAAGTCCCAATTCTCCGGGAGATTGCTCTGCCGACCGATCTCCATCATGTGGCAACAAGGCTTGAAAGTCAAATGATGGTTCTGAAGATTGATATCTTGGTGGATGGATGGGATCTGGGAAAAGTGGGGGCGGTGATAGAGACACCAATTCTGACAAAATTGGAGGGTCTTGTGTCGTCATATCGTTTCCACTCCCTCTGTCTTGCGCATTGTTCTTTTCAGCCCATTCCTGATGATCAGCAAGCAATCCTGTCCCATTGGCTTTCACTCGGTCTGCCTCCAACAAGCACCTTCTTGCAAAACTTTCTGCTCTCTTCTTTACTGCTTGCAGTTTCACAGGAACAGCCAAAATGGACGACTGCGAATCAAAAGCTTTCAAGACGCGGGCCACGCTTTCCTCCGAGGAAAACTCCATCATGAACTTGCCCCTGAAATATTTCGATTGCTTTACAGCCTCCCCGAGACATCCTTGAAAAAGCTGCATCATCGTTTTTTGGGAAACTGGGAAGGAGTCTACTGAAAACTGCCACAGTAAAAGACACCTGCGTGCAAGTGAAGATTCCTCCTGAGGTATAATATGTGCAAGACTAGATTCACCAATAAATACCTTTCTTGCAAATTGCTCTGAGCGCACTTCTTCACAACATATGTGAATGGGAAAGAAGAAATGTTCTCCTCTTCCCTGCCTTGAAAATATCGAGCGAGCAGAGGGTGAAGTAAGCTCAATCAGATATGAGCCACTACTAGTTCTGTCCCTGGAACTTTCATCAGCATATGCCACTCGTAAACAGTCTTTATGAAAGGTTTTCGAAACCCATGCTGAAACTTGTTGGGAGGATACCCCATCCGGAAGGTTCCGCAGGAAGAAGCACGAGAGCCAGAGGTTTCCTGGATCTTCTGCTGTCTCTTTCCCATCTTGCTTTCCTTTCTGCACCTCCTGTGCCATCTTTTTGACTCTTGGTGCCTGCCTTGCCAACGCTATCGAACATAGACTATCGAACGATAACAATCTATTTTTCGAGGGGATGCAGCGACGAGGAGATATACGTAGTCGTGATGAGGCCTGTGGCCGGCCGTTCGCAAGATTAGTTGTTGAGCCGTCGAGCCCCCGTTCCCAGGAAATCTTATTTTGTGACGCAATCGTTCATACTCAGCTCAAACGGGTCAGCGCGCGGTCCTAGTACCTGTATCCTCTAGTAGTAGCTACATGACACGCGGAACATAGTCTCCATCCCAGCAGCGTACTTTTTAGCCCCTTCCACAGATGGTCGGGAAGGAAAGAGTATCACTTTGTTGATTTCATGAATTTAGTGTATATTACGAAAAGATCTTGCTTTTCCTAGTGTACAACAGAGGATCACCTGGTCTGATTCGATTCGACACTAGTCTGGTCAATCTACTAAACCATGCCAGCTTCTTTGTATTGTATGTACCACTGTTCCTGATCGAAGTCCACTAGACCAGCAGCAGTATCAATGGTCACAAGCATTGGTGGCCAGACCGTACCTTCAACGACGCCAACTATCAAATTTTCAAGACGATTGTAGTTCCCTTCATAGCCCCATTTTTCGGTTCCCAAGCTGCGATGTATGTAAACAACTTGCGTATCGGAAAAATCAGACCCAACTAGATCATAAAAGGAATTGAAAAAGTCTTCATTGGATTGTATTTCCGGGTCTGCATGCGCCAAAATCACCATCAGCTCAAAGTCTCCTTCATTGGAAGCAAAGTTGCTTTGGATCCAATTCAAATCGGCCTCATGTCGATCTTCCCACTCTCTTTCGTCATGTTTTTCTCCGCCAACCAAATTGATGCCAATGACCAATACGTTCCGGTAGACATATGCAAAGTTCTCAGAATAGTCTGAAACATCTCTGGATATGCTCCAGTCGCTTGGAGGAGGCCAATGCAACGTTTCGAATTCAAGCAGGTAGTCGTACCAGAAGGAATAAGCTTCCCTCGGATTGGGACAATCTACAATAATTTTGTTGCAACGTTAGAGCATTTCGCACTTTGGCTGAAATACCAGAACATAGTGGACGTACCATTGAACTCATTGTCTCCAACCACAAAGTACACTGGCAGACTGCTTTGCTGGAATAAGATTGCATTGTCTTGAAACGACGCTTCATCGCACTCCGTTGCCGATGGGGAGTTCCAATCTCCTAAATGAAAGAGGACTGTATTTCCGTCAATATTGGGTAGTGCTTGGAGTTCCTCGGGAAGCGTATCCAGCGTTTCTTGTGGAAATCTGCCGGCAACGACAAAGAACGATACCGTAGTGTCAGTCCTCCGCGGTTCCCAAGGTTCAATGTTGACAACAGGGGCTTGTGTTGGGGGAGATAAATCGCCAAAGCCATCGCCTGGAGTCGGCTTCAAGTACCCTGGAGGTGAAGCGGGAGAAGGAGCCCTCTTCTCTTCGTCTCTATTTTGAACTTCGAGCGTTGCGGCCACTCCTATTAGGACCATCGCTCCCAGTAGAAGAGCTACACTTGTGACAATCACCATTTTCAGCCAGAACGGAGCATCGATAATCCAAATTGGAAGACAACTGCTTGTCTCATCATCGTAATAGTCGCCGTTTCGTGGATGCTTGAGCTTCTTGACAGAAGGCGATTTCGACTTTGATTTCGATTTCTTGGGTTGGGTGTATTGATTGTTCTTCGCTTTAGCGGCCGGCCTTGGAGGAGGCGCATATTCTTTCACGGGGGAATCTCCAGGATTTGGTATATCAGGATCCATTCCCAGCGCCCTCATTTGTCGGCTATGGTAATCGGTATTGATTGACGAGATGGTGTTGTCATCATGGTTCAGGATTAAACTTTGTCCATCCAATGAATTGCCTTCCGCTCCTTCGTGTTGCGGAGGCAGACCTAGGGGGTGGTCTGGGTAGAAGGAGGCCATCGTGGGAAAATCTAATGAAACTGTGAGAGATCCTATCTACTGACAAGAAAGAGGAAGTTGATAGTGGAAAAATTCAAAAGTTGCAGTTCTCGACAATGGAATCAACTGAATGCACGCCAGCGGGCAAGTACATACATTTACACCAGCACGTGGATGAGGTCCACCTTCCAGTAATGGGTCTTGCAAGGATCCAAGTTTCCGTTTCGCAGCGCGCACCCAAAAATAGTGTTGTCCCGTGGCGGGAAGCAGCCCTCTCATACTCAACCGTTGTCGAATCGACCGCGCACATGGCTGGAGTCATGTGTTCAATCGTTTGATGCGTTGTAAGAAGAAATTTCCGTACCTCTTCCAAATACGACATGACTCTATGTGCTAAATTGTTTGATTAGTTTTAGAAGAAATTTCCTTTATCAAATGGTGTGTACCGCTAAGAATACGACTTAAAATAGTCTCGTCGCCTTGAGAATAAAAACTTGGCAGAATGGTTTAGAATGCTGCTAATAAGAGTCAATTGCATCTCTGATCCTGATCCAATGCGCCCTTTTCTCCGTACGTGTTGACGACAGTATCATGCTAAAATCCGTCATCAGGTATTTGGACCTTTGGCATCATCAAATGGTGAGCAAGACACATCCAATTCATAGCACCTCCTTGCGGGAATACTGTAGCGACGTACCTTCATGCCTTCAAAATCTTCCCTTACAAGTATTTGACAACCCAATCTAGATCTATTTTACAAGCAAGGGTTCAAACATTAACAACAACGAATATCTCCGCACATTTGAGAAAAGCTAAAAAACTACAAATGCACTCACGTGTCGGTAACTTCAAATGCCAAATCCAGCATATCTTCTTCGTCTTCCTCCATTTCAGGCAGCGTCTTAAAAATTTCTTCTTCAAAAATTAAGTGACATGTGCTGCAAGCCAGCTCCCCTCCACAAGCGCCTGAAAAGATGAAGTATCATGTGCAGTGAGATCTCTGGAACAACTCTATGAATATCTCGGCGCGGATCTTACCCTCCAATTCCACATTATTTTCGTGTGCGACATTCAATAAATTCTGGCCAATTTCAGCGTCTACTGTCTTTTCATCCCCATCCGGATCAACATATGTAATGGAAACTGTCTTAGCTTGTTCCATGCCTATTGGCAGCGAGGATTAAGAAAAATAGTCAGAGAAATGCTGAATTTATTCAAGATGAGACTTGTTGCTTACGAGTTCTTGAGAAGGTTCGTCGTGTAATGGCTGACGACTGAAACTGCAGGAGTGACTTCACACGTGGCAGCGATAGTCTTCCCTGGCCAACTACCCGAACTGACAATTTCTGCAGTCCCCGTGACAACATTCTATCCTTCGTTGCGACTAATTGTAGAACCTGGGTGCCCTGTCTGGTATGGTTTTCTCTTGTTGTTGATCAAACAAGGAGCACATCACCTCTTCCAGGTTTCGTTGTTCGACCTATGAAAACAACAACAAATACTCCTGGTGACGTCATCCTCTTTTCCCGTCTAGAATCAAAAAACACCCGCGGACGCATGCCAGACCGAAGATTCCCGTTTCCAATCACGCGAGCCACTTCACCGTTACCGTTAGGACTGTATTCCGTTATATTATTTGACTGGCGTCCAATGGTTACTACTACCATATATGTAAGTGTTCCATCCTATATAGCGCGAACCAATCACACACACACCTCTACTAGAGATCTCAGTTTTTTATAATACCCTGCCCAACGGCTCTTTTTCATCTCATGTTTTTGGTGGGAAGGTGAAGAAACAGGCAGAAAATGTGTGTGTTTGGTTGGGTGGAAGTGTCAACTGAAAGCCACGATTTGAAAAACAGTCAGTAG
>JAAMXS010002263.1:0-18250 GCA_019693525.1 Cylindrotheca fusiformis | reverse complement strand
CCCAACGCCCGTCCAGAACCCCTTTGACAGTTTCGTCGTGGTTTCCGGTGAAGATAACCTGTTTTGGATCCATGATGTAGTCCATGCCATTCTTGAACATGACCCAAAACTGAGACTGGCCAGCAGCAAAGACAGAAATAGCTTGTGCAGCGATGATTTTGTCTTTGAGGTCTTCGATCGTGCTGATTTCCTTATTGCTTGCTAATGCTAGAATTGTACCTTAGAAAGATGACCAACACCCGAAGGTGAGAGAGGTGGAGCAACCGTTTGGTAGCAAAACTCATAGGTGTGATGAAACTTACCTCCATACATATCCAAGTTGTACTCCTGACCTCTGTTTTCAAGACTGGCGATGGTAGTACCAAGTGGTTGACCTCCGATTTCGGTTCCAATACAAGAATAGAGGCCTGTATCAGAGTACATGAAATCGACTTCTTCCTTGTTGTCGATCCAGCTCAGGAGGGGGTACTCGGTCGGCTTCATCTTGAATTCGATGGGTGGGTCGAATCGCTTGCCCACAGCTTCGTTGAGATATGTTTCGAAGGTGAGATTGAATTGTTCCCATGCTTTCTCAATGCCTGAAGGTGCATGGACACCGATGTTGTAGACCTGCTTTTGGATGTGTTTATTAAACTCTTGAAATCCGTAGGTGCAGTTCAGCCCTCCGGCAGTCCACTGTTGTTCTGCAGTCCAGTTTGTTAGATCGAAGGAGTGCTGGCCTTCATGCCCTTGGACATGATGATTAGTCCACAATATCGAAGAAACAAGCAAAACAAGTTTCGCCATATTTCAATTCGGCAGCTTTTTATGCTGGATTGCAGCTTTTTCGTACAGCGATTGAGCGACATTCTCCAAGTTGAACCCCTCTCTTGTGGCATTCAGGAGGAAGAATACTATATTTAATCATCACAGAAACGAACTCTCCCATTAAAAGTCTTTCGAAAATGCCGCTTCTGCAGTCTTTCTGAGGGCAGAAATCGACTTTCGTATACATAACAAGATTTTCCGAAGGGCAAGAAATCAATGATGCTGTACACCGTGAATCGAACGTAGCCACAAGGCGAAACGCGCTTTAGCTGCAGAGAAGGCCAACGGAAGCCATGGCGAGAAGAAGAGAACCTCTTCTCGTTCTTCGTTTCTTTGTCAATGACGAGAACATCAATACGTTGCCTGCTTCCTCTTGCGGAGATAGATAATTAACGACTATTAACCTCGATACCCAAGCGGCGATCCTCCAAGCGCTCAAAACTGGAAAGCTCAACATCTAGGGTCATTGGTTTTTCGTTCGCGAAGCATGTTCTTTATGTAGTTGCGAACATGTTAATCGTCGGTCCTTCGATCGGAAGTGCAGTTTTCCCACTTCGATGTGCTAAGTAGTCGTGCGAGCATGGTTCTACTGATGTCCTTTTGGAATGAAGCAATGAAGAACCAAAAAGCTGGCCTACACGTGTGACGTTTATCAGCTTGTCGTGCTTACATCAATTTAGACATTGTTTTATGCTGGCTTGCTCTGTTCTTCATGCCCCCTCCCCAAGTCGCCATTATCTTCTTTGTGTCGTACCCCACATTGAAATCATATGTGTACGCAGTGAACTTTAAATGAAGAGCAAGCAGAACACATGGATACAAAGTACTAGGAGGCTACAACAGAATCCTGTAGGATCTGGCCCAATGTCTGAGACTGTGTGGCACGTTTTTTTTAAGATGTGCCCTGAAAATCGAGCAATTATTCCGTTGGAAAAATCGACTTTGGGTGCGAAAGCTGGGCCCTGAAACAAATGGACAGACAGAGATTGGAATCCTTTCACCACAGATGCCTAAGAGCCATGGCGAACATCACAATGTCTGACGTCAAAGAGAAGCGAATCCACAATGAGGAAATCAGAGAAATGATGGGCAACTGTTACACAATCCACCAAACAATTTCGAGGTGGCTAGAGAAATTATCAGCGATGCCAGAGACTTGTAACCCCAGAAAAATCTTCATATCATGGATCCCACAGCCAAGACCAACAGGAAGACCGTGCCAAACAATCAGCAAAGCGTATGCGCATACTGTAGGAGAGGTACTAAAACTTGACACAAAACTTGACAACTGGATGACAATGATAAGAGAAGACCCGAATCGGTGGGGAAGTGTAGTGGAAGAGAAACTAGAGCTACATGAAGGAGCTTATAGAGCCGCAGCATCTTCGAACCCTGGAAATTGAATTCAGTGACATGGGAATGCTGTGATGGAGAGCAACGGAATCATGAACGTTTTTGGTGACCATGCGACGGAGAAAGAAACGCAACAAAGCAAGACTGAAAGCTCACCATGGCAGAGAAATTATGTAGATCACGCCATCAGCAACAAGATTGTTTTTGGCACAGCTTTGTTGGTTCACAAAAAGGATCCATTCTTGTAGATGCGGGCCCCTTCTAGGAAACGTTTGCTACTTGATTCGATGGACCAGCCAAGCCAGTCGAGTCAGAGTGGTCGACGCAGTCGAGTCAGAGTGGTCGACGCAGTCGACTTGACCATTGGACGCAGTACGTCCGTATATCGTGTAGGCACAGAAGATGAGCTCCGGAAGCTGTGCAAGAGGTGGAGCAGCAGCAGGATCTCATTCTCCTTGTATCGTCGCAACATTGATCAATAGCCAAGATAATAGACCACTGTTTCAGTTCTTGCATCCCTCCCACCTCACCCTGTGGGCGCAAAGGTGTCGGCCCGGCCAGCGTGTACCAATCTTAGTTGAGCAATGCTCCTTTTTCACCCAACAGCAGGCAGCTGGATAGGAAGTATTGATTCATCAAATGTAAAATTATAGTGTTTAGACATCTCATCACCTGGAGAGCGACCGCTTTGAACGAATTCGATCTCGCATTGAAAAATCCGGAGCTCCGATCGAGTTTGCAAAACTCGTGGATGGTTTCATTTCAGATGATTGTGATTTCCAACCTGGTGTCAGGGACCCATCCATAGCGACTCGAGCAGTATTGGTGGGCGGCTCTCCACCTTCGAGTGTTTCTTGAAATCCAACAATCGACTGTCGATCAAACGTTCTTACCATAGAAACAGAATTCGATTGATCAACTGTAATCTTGCCGACCCAGAACGTAGTCATCGAACCCTTGCCCTTCACTGCCACCTTGCCTCGCTTCCGCAACGGCAGTTCTGGTGCTTGCTGTTTCAAGAAAGATGCAGCAGCTTCAGAACACTGAATCATTCCACTCAAAGACAGACTCTCCATGCGGGAGGCTGTATTCACAGTATCACCGAAGAGTGCATATCGAGGGTTCAGAGATCCAACAACATTGCTGACAACCTGTCCAGAGTGCATCCCTACTCGAATGTTCACATGTCCAGCCATTGGGTCATCTTCGTCAATCAAAACGTTACCAGCCGCTTCAACCGCTTCCAAGGCAAACTCTGCGATTCTCTTGGCGTGCGAATCTGCCTGGTTCCCCTCCACTACAAAGCGTTAGCAAATCATGCCTATGAGCAACTGGAAGCACGGTAGTTTGGTAGAGAAGAACAACGAAACTTACAGTTGGTCACTCCCATCCATGCATCACCGATCGTCTCAACCTTGAATACTTCATGTTTCTTTGCCAAATCGTCGAATGCAAGATATAGTCGGTCCAGGAGATTGCAAACCTTAACTGCCGGCAGTGCCCGTGAAATGTCAGTAAAACGGACAATGTCGCTAAAGAAGATTGTGACATCTTCATGCGTCTCACTGTTGGAAATGAACAAAAGAAACAAAAATGAGTTTATGGATCGAGATGCTACTGGAAATTGATCAATGATGATGCTTACGGCTCCACCTTTTGCCCAGCTTTGAGCATGTCAGCGACCTTCCGAGGAAACACTTGGTAGAGCATGTCCCCCTGGGCCACTTCCTTGCGGAGACGGGTGTTTTCGCGGTCAATCATAGGCTCGGCATCGCTGGCACTCATGTCACTGAATGATAAATCAAGGTCCTTCGCCTCTGGACGGACGGTTGGATTGTTTGTCCAGCACTTGCGCATTACATCAGCCATTCTCTTTGGACAAGTACTCGGGACAGGTGGTCTGTGATTGATTCTTGGATCGCAAACCTTGCGGAGGACCTTCCTAGGATTCTCGTTCTCGAACGGCGTTTTGCGGCTGTAGATTTCATACATGATCATGCCTGCAGAGAACCAAGGATGAACAACGAACGAAGCCATTAGATGAACCACAAGGAATAGAGATGCAAGGAAATCCAGGCTCACGTACCGAAGGAATATATGTCGCAAGGGCCGTTGTACTCTGTCTTCCTTCGCAGATACTCAGGAGCCATCCTAGGTAAGGTCAAGGGCATTCAGTATTAGCTTCTTCGCTGGTTGACGTCCAAAGAAATGAAAAGAAAAGTGATACATACCAATAGGGAGTACCAGCCAACCCACGCCTGTTCTTCAGCGCCAAACCAAAGTCCCCAACCTTTGCACGGAACCTGGAATCGATCAGAATATTCTTGGCCTTCAGATCACCATGCAGAATGGGGGGTTTCGATGCATGGAGGAAGCGCAAGCCTTGAGAGACGTCACGAACAATCTGAAGAATCATCTCTCCGCCAGTGTACAAAGTCTCGTTCCGGAGGAGATCATGCCTGCAATAGCAAATGAAGTTGATTGGATGCGGATCAGGGAAGACAACAAGAAGCTGCACGAATTCCAACTTACAATGATCCGTTTTCCATGTATTCCATAACCATCATTGGTTCGTATCCATTCATGACAGCTCCCATCACAGTTGTAATGCCTGCATTTCGGTGGAAACAGATCAGTTGGGGGGAAATGGACCAGTGAACAGAGAAAGAAGGCTGACAAGAGATACCTACATGGGTGGCGAAGCCTCGAAAGAAGCCTCATTTCCTCTTTGAACTCCTCTCGACGTCTACTGTTTTCATCACAGCATGAAAACGCAGCTAACAATCCCCTGCTGGTCGAAGAACCACCTGATACTGTGCCGAGAATACTCAAACTTTGAGCCATCGCTTCGTTGTGGCGCAAAAACGGAATCCACCGCTTCAGACCTTTTCGCCGAACGCCGAAGCTCAAGCTATCAATGAATCCGAGGTTTATGTCCGATTCGCTCGACGATTTTGTAGTGGCCCCAACACCAATACTTCCAGATTCTACACCACGAGCAATTTCTTCATCCCATTCCTGGTTGGACTTTTCCTCATCGTCTTTTCTGGACAGGCTAACAGCTGAACCAGATCGTTTGCCCTTCGCCTTGTCGAGCAAAGGTAAGACTCGCTTGATTGCAACCTTCGTCCCACGGTACTCAGCGAGCAACACCAGTCCAAAACCTCCTTGTCCGATCACTTCTACAGGATGGCTGAAATGGAGTTCTTCGGTGTTAACCTGCCATATTTCGTCTTGCTTTCGTCTTCGATACCGTTGATAGACGATGGCGATCTGCAAAAGGATAACCGCACAAAGAATGGTAACTACCCCAATGAAGAGCATTTTGGAGATGCATTCGCCGAATAGGTGGATTCCTTCTGTGGAGCACTCACAAACACCATCATCACTCTGGATTAAGAAAATAGCATTATGTCGAAGCAAAATAAGGAACCGGAAAACTGGAATGACTGGAAAAGCAAAACTACCTACCGCCACCATATACCTGTGAGGGCATTCCTTCTCAATAACCTCAATGCGGAACGGAGATTCCGGGATCTGAATGCCGTCAACAAGCACCTCCAAAATTACGACACCCTTCCGGTTGTGCGAAAAGGTGAAGTCGTACTCGAAGAAATCCGCTTCATTGTGATTGACAGCCAAGCTTCTTAGCTCTTGACCAAGATGCACAATTGCCCCAACGGTAATATTTGATCTTGCCAAGTTATCATATGCATGGAAGGTGATTTCTCCTGCTTGCTCTACAGTCCCGCACAAGCTCATCTTGTCGCAACGATCATGGTCTGACCGCAGAGTTCCGCGTAAGTCTTCATTCCACGGAAAAACGTCGACTTCGTGCGCCTTGATACACGGCCGGCAGTAGCAGGTATGGCCCTCAGAACAATGCAGCCCAGATTCCTCACATTGAGTAGCGAAATGCTCCTCTGAAACCTTGTAGTGTCCTTCGGGGCAGATAAGGCCATTGTACGTGTTCGCATCCCTTTCGCAACGCCATATACCTTCGCATGGTGACAAATATTCAGAGCACAGTCTCAAAAGCCGATCCAGACTGCACATAGCATTGCTTACCTTCTTCGTTCTGAAATATAAAGCCTGCCTCCTCCTGCATCGTCCGAACCTGAAAGTGAGACCTGGCAGGACGCAAACCATCATGCTGCCCTGCTGTACCGGCTCGGTACGCCAGCTCAGCTAGCTTTCGTGTCGTGTCGCATCGGGCTTTCCTGTCGAAGTATACTGGAGGCATAGTTCTACAGATCTCTTCTTCAGCCTCGGTAGTGGCCTCTTTCATGCAGTGATGGATCTCCACACCCACTTTCTTGTGGTACCGAAAGTTGACAAGAGCGGCTGCAACTTCTTCAGACACAATTCGGTCGACATCTGTCTTGGCAAATAGCGGCCACTCAGGAAATACAGGGGTCGAATGAAGGAATGGGTAGATGTCGCCATCGTCCATCACATAAACCTTTGGTTCGATCACCTTGAAAATATCCGTGTCAATAAGCTCGCCTGTCGTTTCGTCGATGGTTTGTTCAGCCCTACCAGATGGAACGAAACCAACATCCCAGCGCCCGTCTAGTACTCCTTTGACAGTTTCGTCATGGTTTCCGGTGAAGATAACTTGTTTCGGATCCATGATGTAGTCCATGCCATTCTTGGACATGACCCAAAACTGAGACTGGCCGGCAGCAAAGACGGAAATAGCTTGAGCAGCGATGACTTTGTCCGTGAGATCTTCGATTGTTCTGATTTCCCTATTGCTTGCTAGCGCTAGAATTGTACCTTGGAATGATGACGAATATCAAAGGTGAGAGGGTGGGGAGACCGATTGACAACTCACTGATCGCTATGATTAACCTACCTCCGTACACATCCAAGTTGTACTCCCGACCTCTGCTTTCGAGACTCGCGATAGTTGTACCAAGAGGTTGGACTCCGATCTCCGTTCCGATACAAGAATAGAGGCCCGTATCAGAGTACATGAAATCGACGTCTTCCTTGTTGTCGATCCAGCTGTTTAGGGGATACTCCGTCGGCTTCATCTTGAATTCGATGGGTGGGTCGAATCGCTTGCCCACAGCTTCATTAAGATAGGTCTCGAAAGTGAGATTGAATTGTTTCCAAGCTTTCTCAATGCCCGAAGGTGCATGGACACCGATGTTGTAGATCTTTTTTTGGCTGTATTCATTAAACTCTTGAAATCCATGGGTACAGTTCAGCTCACCAGCAGGCCATTGATCTTCTGCAGTCCAGTTTGCTAGATCAAAGGGGCGTTCTTCATGCCCTTGGATATGATGAGTAATCAACAGCAGTATCGAAGGAATAAGAAAACGTAGCTTCTCCATATTGTTGTGTTGTTAGGCTGCTTCTGTGTTTGTTTGGCCAAAGCACTGATGTTCCATATTTTATGACATGTTCTGAGATTTTTTATGGGTTTTATCTGGCATCCCAGATGGGAACAGTGCTGTTTGTCAGATGTACCTTTTGAGAAGGATATATAAATGATGGGCGCTTCGGTTCTCTTTCTCTTCCCTGTTGACTGAAATACTTATAGCAATTCTGTTCTTGAGATATACCCTTGGGCTTTATGGAATTGAAAGCCGGTTACAGGGTCGAATTAATCGGAATCAACCATGGGAGCTGGCGTGTAAGATTAGCGTGGTTTCGGGCATGTGAAATAGGTGTCCGTTCTCGTCCTTAAAAGCAAGTGGAGTCGAGACCTTGTTTTGATGGATTATTGACCCCAATTCTACCTAACACTGCTGCCAGTTGATCTCTTTTCATTGAAAGATCGAAGAGAGGCATTTCTGGCCCTTGAGGGCGTTCTAGAATGATGACATGGTTTTTGTGATCGTATGTAATCGTCGTCTCATTTTCTGTAGAGTTGCCAGTACATTCAGCGACGTAGGTTACACGGCCACAAGGTCTGCTGTTCTAGCTATACTTGCCAGATCACGAAACGACGAAGGCCAGCATTGTTGGACTTGCCTGGTCGCGTTATATGAAGAAGTTATTGATGTATGTATGTATTCCAACACATCATCCAACACCTTATGCAAAGGCTGACGGACGCGTTCTGACGAGGTGAAACAGCAGCTTATGCAGAGGGTGGTCACCGTGATACCGGTTTGCTGAACCATGTGGCTGTACACCACTTTCCTGCGTGTATGTGCAACATATGGGGTTGACAATTTGTTGTTGTTGCGTAATTCATTCAAGCGGTCAGCTACCAATCGGAGTTTCCAGTTTTCCTGTAACCATCATCATGTCAGAAAGCGAGAAGTAGTATGTGCATTGCGGTTTGAACAAGACCAAATCTCTTGAACATTTTGAGTCCTACGTTTCTGGAAGACCTCAAGTCAATTGTTTTTTCCCATAACTTGGCCTTGTTCGAGTTGAACTATTTTGCTATTAGAAACGGAAGAGAAAAATGGATTTCCGACCGTACCTTCGCCTTGTGGTCCTACTCTCAACTCTGCAAATGTTGGTGATTACAATATTCCACCCGTCTCAGTGTTTCCATTGCGACGATGAAAGAGATTGGATGGAAGAAGGTCATTCGGCAAAGTTGTTGCTCAATGAATTTGTGGCTGCATCGCACAGTTCCACACTTTCCTCTGTGGACCCAAAGATTAATCCTGCGGAGAATTCATCAGTAGAAGCAGTGCCAAGTGCCACTTTGAGTCGCAAGAAAGAAGCTCGATCTAGAGTTCAAGGCCTCTCGAGCATCAAGATGGGATCCACCCAGATCGTTTCTCAAGTATCCCCGCCTGATTTGGCAGCTGCAGAAGGACTCCAAGCCGATGACGAAACCCTAATTTTGGTTGGTGGCTACATTGACAACTACAGAAACGTATCCACCGGGATTCAGTTTTTCAATATTACTTCTCAAGAGTGGAGGACCAAGGACAATATCCAGCTACCAGAAAGCTTGGCAGAAACCCATCAAGGTATTGCATTCGACAAAGAAAATGACATGCTTTACATCGTTTCAGGGCAAAAAGGTTCTGGTTGCATGCCTGCTACGTCCGCGTCGGGTCGTATCAATGTCAAGACTGGGAGGTTTGAAGAATTGCCTAGTCTACCAGAACCGAGATATGCCCCAGGAATGGAACTTGTAACTGATCCGTCCGATCCTACCATCAAGCATCTTCATGTGTTTGGTGGCGCCTGTCGTACTCGGAATCAGACAGCTTCAGATCATTGGCGCCTTGTGATTACCGACACATCGGATCTTGCCAACTCGACTTGGGAAGTTTTAGAATCAGTTCCAGACGCAGGGACGCACGGTACATCTTTTCTCTTTGATGGCTACATTTACTATACCGGGTTTTGCACTCTTGATCCTGGGATGGTTCCTTCTCCGAGCATGGCCGAATGTCACTTGCATGCTCGAGAGCATTCACAGCAACTGCTCCATCATGTGTCAGATGCTGGGTTTATGTTTCGGTATCCTACGGATTTTGTACCAGCTCTGCAAGGACAAACAATAGAGTATGGTTGGGAACGTCTGGAGGACATGCCATTTCCAGTTTGTCATGGTGGATCTGTGTCCGTGCACGAGAAGCTGTTCGTCGTAGGAGGCGTGAGTCAATTCAAGGCTGGGCTTCTTGTTGCTTGTTTGTCAAATCTCAACACACGGTATTCTTTGTACTCAACAGGCTGTTGCTACTGTTCAAACAAAGAGAGGATCGGCCCCTTCCAACTTCCCGATTGTTCAGACCTATGATGCAATCTCCAATTCGTGGTCTGTCGCAAAATTTGACGCTCCGAAACGCACTCCTCTTTTTTTGCTGTCTACCTGGATAGACTCAGCGAGAAGCAAGTTGTACAGCCTTCATTCCGGTCGCTCCCTGGTGGTTGGAGACGTTGTCGTGGACAAAGTGTCGACAAAGGAGGTGGACCGTTTGAATGAAATCGAATTTAGCGATTTCCAAACGTCGTTCATGTATTATACAAGAAGTCTTGCAATAGGTGCATTCCAGAATTGCATTGAGGGCGCGATGGGGTTGGTGGGCAGAGGCATGATGAAAACTCTGTTTGACAGCCACTATGATGATTCACGGTACGTGAAATGTGGATTGTGTCCGTTTGGATTGTAATAAATGTTTTCATTCTTTTCACTCGTTGCGTTCGCCGCGTTGTATTTTCAGAAGGACTTGGAACTTGAGGATGAGCCATGTTCAATTCCCAGATATACTGATTTTTCCTGACACAGTGCAACAGATTCAATCAATTGTTCAATGTGGGAAGAGGACAGGTTACCATATTTGCGCCAGAAATGGAAGACATTCATATGATGGCACAACCTGTACCCACGGCATAGTCGTTGATGTTTCTAAGCTTGATTCGGTTGATATAGTGAGCATCGAGGACGGCGTTGTGAGACTTGGTGCTGGGCTAACTCTAGGGCAAGTGGCACTTCGACTTGATCCATATGGTTTGACGCTTCCCATGGGTTCGTGCTCATCAGTTGGGGTGACTGGTTTGGTCCTGAATGGTGGACAAGGACCACTAACTCGAATGTATGGGTTGACAAGTGATCGGCTCCAGTCGATTGAAGTTGTTGATTCCAACGGTTTGCTGCTGAATGCTACCGTAGATAACCAGTACTCTGATTACTTGTGGCTCGCTCGCGGTGGTGGGTCCGTCGACCACTATCCAGGAATAATAACTGGCTTACAATTTCGTGGTCTTCCGAATGTGCCACAGAACGCTACTATATGGACTAGGGTGAAGCTATGTTATCGTTCCACTGTAAGCAATGCGGTCAAACTGCTTGCGGCGTGGCAAGATTTTTTTGCAGATTTAGAACCCAACGACCCTTTTTTGAAAAGAATTACGGCAGAGCCATGGGTATTCATGAGGTTCCGACGACAACGAAGAATTCATGAGCCAGCGCTGTACATGGTCGTCTATTTTTTTGGAAACGACGACCTTCATAAGCGTTTTATGGAGCATTATCTTCCAGCGTTTGAAGGCATGGGCGGAGGTGCTAAGGCACGCTCCGTGGAGCGGCTCAATGAGCTAGGTTTTCATCGACTTGTCGGAGGGGTGCGGTCAAACGCCGATTTAGCAAATAGTTCAGCCGGTTTCGATCTGAATACAGTTTGGCAAGGGTATTCGGCAGTGGCCCTGGAGGAAGTACCTGAAAGTGTATTCCAAAGGGTCGTGGAGACAGTTTACATTGACCAGCCCATCTATAGGCGCTACGCCGAGTTCAAGCCGCTTGGAGCCGCAGTTCGCGATCGACAAACGGAGCATGCAGCATTTTGGCATCGTGGAGCAAGGTGGTGGGTACTTGTGAACCATTTTTTAAAGCCAGGTGATCCTGACGTGACAGGGTCGCTGCTTCGAAATAGCCTACGTCATTCTGAGCTTATTGATGCAATGGGCACTTCGTTCGGTGGAGAATACGCTGGTTACGTCCAGCATAGTAATTCCATAATGCGAGACCTGCGTCGATACTACGGGGACAATGCGGTTCGAATTCAAACGATCAAACGAGCTCGCGATCCGCACAACCTATACAGGCATTACCTGCCGTCAACTCCTCGGAAGTTGCCGATAGTCATCAATAGTTCGAGTGCGACATAGCCTACTATGTCCCAATAATTGTTAAGTTGAAAGGCATGGTGGAGAGAAGCGAAACCCAGCATTCAAACAGCTGTTGCAAGCCAATGATGACGACGGTTGAAAACAAAGATCAAGGTTTCTCTTTTAGCTTTTAATCTACTACAAAGCTTTTATCTATCAGGGCCTTTCATCGAAAGCAAGCAAGACTTGGTTCAAGAGTCGGATGTGTGAACGTGTCATATTCAAAATAAGAAATAAGCTTTTTTAAAAGAAGGGTCTCTTCTTGACCAATTTATGAGATACGATGAACCTCTAAATCAGACGTCAGACGGGTTTGAGGATGGAGATATAGCCAGTTATAACCCGAATCCGCACTTTTTAGAGGAGCGCCAAACAGCCTCACTCGCGCCTATCAACTCCGCGTGTGTCGATTGCGAAGCATCTAGGGGGGGTGACACCCAGAATTCCACTCAGAAAGTACGGGAGAACATGTGCAACTGCACGGACGGTAGCTCCAAATACGTATGTCAGAGTTGCTTGGATACCATTCTAATCAATGGATCCGGTGACGAGCTCTACGTAGATAGCTCGTATCGTACAGACATGTCCAGTACAAGCGGACTGTGCTTCGTACGCATGAAGAATCAATTTCTGTCAAAAAGATCAAGTATCAGAATTCACCTACATACTACTATCATCTCCTTGCTTTTGTTCTGAGAACCTTGAGGATAACTCTAACATCCGTGGAACTTGTATCCAAGAACCCCGGTAGCATACAAAGAACGAAGGGACAATAGAAGATGGCCTGGAGAAGCAGTGGTAGAACCAATGATGAATTGGTGAACAACCTGAAAAGTAAGTTGGACAATTGATCGAATTCGGTTTTTCTTCCGCGTGTCAGCCATCAGCGGGAATTGGATTGCTGGAAGCTTGGAGCACGAGAGTTGCCCATGCTGAGCAGTTGCATTGGATGGGTCGTATTGTTTAGTTGGCGTCACCCGCTGTATCGATATTGGACGGATCCTGAGGTTGCTTTCCTAGATTTCGACAAGTTCATTCGCCTTCTCATTTGCGTCGCTTGGACGTTCCTTAGGATTTGACGTGATTTCTTCCATGTCCGTGGAGGAAGGATTCCGCCACGTAGACCGACGAATCTTTGTTCCCAGGATGGTTCGAGACATGTCCTATGCGGATCAACCATTGAAAGAGGGAAATGTCCATCTTTCGGCTCCACATATCTATGGCACCGTTTTGGAGGCGCTGGAACTACCACCTAATACGTCCATGAGCTTTCTCAATGCCGGATCTGGCAGTGGCTATTTGACATGCTTGGCAGCGGCAATCTTGGGACCTCGATCAAGTCATTACTGTGAGTATATTGGACACGCAAGGCTGGCTGCGTATGCTCTTTTGAAGATATTCTTGGCTCATCCCCTCGCCATATTTCGCTTTTGCTTTAGGTGTCGAGATCCAAGAAGACGTTGTAGAGCATAGCAAAGAGGCTATTGCAAAGTGGAAAGCAAACTATCCCCCGGCACAGGCGATTTGTCATATGGATATTATCCATGGGAATGCCCTTGAGATTGATGCAGACAGGGGAGAAAGTGTCCTTGGATTTGATCGCATCTACATCGGAGCGTCAATTGGTAGGCATGAGCTGCCACAATTCAGGAACCTATTAAAACCAGGAGGAATCCTAGTTGGTCCAGGTAAGTGGCTCGATTGCGAAGCATACGGCTATACGTATCGATTGGGCCGTGCTGAATCTAACTTCGATTCACTGATTTGATCCGGAAATGGTACAGTGGAAGACGAATTGGTCAAGGTTGTACGAAATCAAACACCACATGACCGTCCTAGTGACAATGATTATTCCCATCACGTTGTCTCGGGGGTGCGATTTGCTCCATTTGTTTCGGCTCCCAGTATTGAAACTGTCATTCCAGCACGGATTTGGAGTCCATCGATTCACAAGTATTTCCCAGACAGTTTCAGGAGTTCATGTAAAGAGGTGATGCTGTGCTCACATGCGAAGTACGAGCAACCTATTAAAGAAGAACCTAGGCAGAAAGTGAATGCTGCTTCTATGTTGCCACGGGCTTTGTGGATGGAAATCCTATCGTTTACACATCGTGACTGTAAGTTTGCTTCTGTCCTTCTGCATTCCACAAACAGGGCAATTGTTTTTCTAATTGATTGTCATAAAGGGTTTAAGGAGCCAGAGTCCGAAGTAGAGATATTGCGCCGCCGATTGAAGGAGGAACAAGCCAATGCTGAAAAGGCGAATCTTGCCCGGCTGCAGGCAGAAACTAGGTGCCATCTTGCAGAGAGAGAGCGTGATGTCTACCAACTTCTTGCTCGAAGATGGAAGAACCGTCTCAGTGCTCAGCTGGGAGAAGATGTAAACGACAATATCGAAGAAGCTGCTGCTGCCATGTTACTTGGAGGTGCGGAGAATATGTCGATTTTTGGTCTTTTTCGCCGTTTTCACGAGATGGACCAAGACCATGATGACGAAGACGACAGCGACTACGAAGACGACTCTAATGAAGAAGATAATATGGAAGAAGATAGTTCGGAGTCCAACTATGTGATGATAGACGACGAGGACGATGTAGTTCGTTCCCAAGTCTCAAGTTCTCCCAGTGCGGTAATGATCCGGCCCCAAGTAAGGACAGTGTCCGTCTCTGAACAAGACGTACGGACTTAGGGATGACTGATATTCCATCACTTTATATGATTGCATTTGGAAAGAACTTCTGTATTCACCACCATCCCCAATGGCAAGAGAAGGTCAGGCCACTAGTGAGAACTGGCAGCCGACGGAATGCTGTCTTTTTTCATTTCTCACCTTGGCCTACGCATTGGTGGCGTGAAGGAATACTATATTCTTATTGTACTGCACTAATACATATAATAAAATAGCAGAGCTTACTATTGCGGCTGTCCTGACTTGTCTTATTATTGTGGGTTAATGAGGTTGGGGCCAGTCCAGTGGGATAGAGTACTACATTATGAGTTAGGGGTTATTATAGTATCTCTTTCTCGCACTGTGGTTGTTGTTTGAGTCCCCCTTATCCCAACCGTCCCCATTGAAGTGCCCCCCAAGCCCTGCGTCAGCATGACGTCGCCACACCCTATTGTCATCTTCGTGCCTTCGTTGAATTCTACGTAACTTCCTACGAGCCGAGAAGTCTGTTAAAATCGGGCGTATTGGGCTTCAACCCACATCGTCCAAACAAAGTAATGAAGTCTGATTACTGAAACACTTCAGTTCATCTTTCTCCTTGTCCCACGTGGTTTCATGTGCTAATACTTACGATGACAATAATACAATTCGTTTGCTTGATTTATCTCACAGCCTCAACATTTGGCTTCACATGCCAACAAACGAGAATACGGACAACGTCGACTTACCAGGCAACTCTATCAGTGGATGAACAAACCGATCGCGACCTGAGTTTGCTGGGTGAATGGGCGGCTCATTTTGGCATTATAGGGAGCGAAGGATTTGGCCTAGAACCGACTTCGGAAGATGATTGGGCGGCAACGGCTGCGATGCCGATGCCAAAGAATCACCAGGTCCTGAAAGTCCCAGCCGATATCATTTTGTCTTCTGTTGCAGTGCGTCAGGAACTGGGAAATGTCATTGAGCCTGCAT
The DNA here is from genome assembly GCA_019693525.1 of Cylindrotheca fusiformis. Classification (NCBI taxonomy): domain Eukaryota; phylum Bacillariophyta; class Bacillariophyceae; order Bacillariales; family Bacillariaceae; genus Cylindrotheca; species Cylindrotheca fusiformis. The sequence goes on along the minus strand of JAAMXS010002263.1, from coordinate 2,856 downwards.
TGCGATATCTGGAATCTAAGGGAGTTGGCCATCAAAGGGGGCAGTTTCTATTATTTTGCAAGCTGCTGATGGAGTATGAAAAGGAAGAGCAGTCATATTGGTATGCATGGATGATTTCCTTGCCAAAAAAGTTCTACACTGCCATCTCTATGGACGACTTTGAAATATCTTGCTTGCCACCATTCCTTTATTCCTTGAGCATGATGGACCGCATTCACTTCAGTGTCTTCCTAGAAGCAATACAAACGGTAAACATATTTTATCGAGAAGAGACAGCGCAGGATATCGATCTCCTGAAGTGGGCGTTCAATTGTGTCTACACACGATGTTGGGGCTTGGATGACGAGCGATGTGACATTGTTCCTATGGCCGACATGTTCGACCATGCCTACCCTGCCAATGTTGCCATCCAATATGATCAGGACCAAAACTGCGTCGTTGTGTTGAAAGAAGACACACAGGCAGGCCAACCACTGCGGATGTCCTACGGCATGCCAACCAATCCAGCTCGCCTAGTTGCGACCTTTGGGTTTTTTGATCACTCTCCTCCAGCAACCTATTGCAAAATATTGGCAAGAAATCCTTCCAAAAAGCTCATTGATATGGGATACGACACCTCCAAAATGGTCTTCTATACAGCTGATGGTGGAATTTCGGGAGAGTGCTTTGACGTCGTCCTGTTCAATTTGCTGGAGAAGGTCCCGGATGTGCAAGATGCCTTTTACAATGCCCATATGAACGGAGATCAAAGTTCGAAAATAGAAATTCAGCGACGTTACTTGTTGGAAACGTGTACATCTCTGAAACTTCATGTGGATGGTGTCATCCGCGAATTGGGACTCCTGGCAGAACGCATCGACAAAGAAGACATTAGCAAACACCCTCGATTGCCCATGATTAAGAGGCACAACGATTGTGTCATGGATACCTTTACCAAGGTGAAAAGGCGGCTGGACAATATGATACGAAACGAAACAGAACGTCGGCGCACTCCAGGAAGGTCTACTTTTGCCTAGTGCTATTCAATGCTACAAACATCAATTTATTATTTCCTACTATATTCCACACAATCTCTGTACTATAGCAAGTCCAAGTCGCCAATGGTGGAATAATCGCGATTCCGTCTTGCGATTCCGTTTTGGAAACGAATAATCTTCATAGCCATAGCCACCGTTGCAAAGCTTTCGGACAGGGTCTCTCGTGAGACTAGGTCTGAAAATTATGGACTATGGTCTCCCAAATGAGTGGTATAGATCAAGGCGATATGCGTTGCACAAGCCTAGAGAATCCTCCATCCTAGTACAAGTCCTTCTCATCAATCAAGATACCGAGGATGGATCAGCCGGGGAAGTAAACTCGTGAAACCAATGCAGTGGTGGTCACGCTCCAAAAGAATAAGAGGAGATCAACGACAAAGCGACTTTTGGGTTGACCTCTAACAGTCTGAGTTGCCACAACATACCCCCTGAGAACAAACCATCACAGTTCTTGAGGGCAACACATTGGAAGCAAAGGGTATTTTGCGATCCGATGTGCTCGTTTGGCCATCCATCTTGCGGTACTCCACAATGCCTTCCACATTTGATTCTTCTACTTATTATGAGCCATATATAGACTACCACTGCGAATTTTGTTCTCCACACTGAAACTTGACTCATTCGACTGCTAGGAAGACTTTTTTAAAGCGAAAAAATAGGCGCGAGTCTTGGCGTTGGGGCGAACTTCTTGTCTTTCGAATGTCTTGGTCTATGATCAATTGCAGGTGAGGCTCCTTGAATGTCTTTCCTAGGTGCTCCAGTGACTACAGGTACGCACGAGAAGCGGGCTGGAGCACCATGCAAGTTCGGAGTGTACGAAGGTTCGGGCTCTACGGTTCGATTGCGCTACAGCAGTGTAACATCTGTTCCTTATTCCAACGTCTTACGAAGCACAAAGAACGAGAGCGGATTAAACGGACGCATTCTCTCCTTCCGCCATGGTTTCGCCGTATACAAAGTTCACCGTAATCATGCTCCTGCACGTGTAGGAAATGTCTGGAAACGAATTCACATGTTTGAATCCGCGTTATTTCTGGCAGTTGGATCATCCATGCCTTTGAACAATCCGCCACTAAATCAGAAACACTGCGTGCAGGTAGGATTCAAAACTCTCCCCATCAATAAGCTCTTTCAGACTGGGTCATTTGAATGATGACCTCTACAATGGACCAAGGCCGCTAAGTCAGACATTTCTGTCGTGTTGCTGAAATTTGTCTTGCCACGTCAACTTTGATCGATTTCTTGCTTTGCCCGTATTATAGTAGGGATTCAAACCTCTCCCCATCAACAAGCTCTTTCGGACTGGGTCATTTGAATGATGACCTCAGCAATGGATACCCTTTTTATATAATCTACAAACTATCGTAATCCTGCTCTTGCAGGTGTACAAGGAAAATCTCTGGAAGCGAATTCACATGTTGGGGAATCCGTGCAGTTGGGTCATTCAGACCTTTGACGCCATCAATCCCCACTAAATCACACGGTACTGCCTCTCTGCTGAAATTGGTTTGCCACGTCAACTTTTATCAATTTCTTGCGAACCTGCAGGCTTCCGATTCCAGTATTATGTTAGGGATTCAAACTTCTCCCCGTCAACAAGCGCTTTCAGCCTGTGTAAACTGAATGATGACCTCAACCACAATTAATAAAGAAAAAGCGAGCAATTTGTACTTTTTCCTGTGATGAATAGTATCACGCTCTTCTCGATGGAGTCACAAAAACCATCATAAAAAAGTGGCCGAGCTGAAAAATGGCGAGAAGTTCCTTCCTTGTTTCTTCAATACTGTGGTGGACTACACATCATGTCCAAGGATATGAC
>JAAMXS010002258.1:1070-29326 GCA_019693525.1 Cylindrotheca fusiformis | reverse complement strand
GATGATCTTCTCTGCTGCGGCATCCTGCTTGAGGTAGTCTTTGATTGCATCCAGGTATACCTTCTTTGTTGTACTTCCATCCGGCACTTGCTGAATCCCAGGAAATACTTGTTGGTAGACACGTTGCAGTGTTTCCTTGTGTTGCTTTATCCAAAATGTCTGAGTTGAAAGCTCTTTCCGGCGAGCATTTTTTACTTGCTCTTCATAGTTGATCCAATCTTGGTCGTTCTCAATGACTTCCATAGCGCCCTCGTCTTCAAAGTCTGCGATTGTCTTGTCAGGTTTTTCCGCTTTTGAGCCCGTTCCATCGCAAGTTGATTTTGCGCAATTGCTGTTGCCTTGTCTTTGCGACGAAGTCCTTCAATGTTAAATTTCCTGATATTGATATCGGATAGTTGCTCGGGTGTAACATGATCTTTCAATTGCTGATTGGTATGTTTGTTGATGAGAAAAAGACTTTGCTGCTTCAAGGGTACCTGCAAACAAGGCCCAGTCCTTCCAGCCTTTGGATCGCCTTGATATATGCGCCATTTTATTTGCCATTATTCTTTTGATTCCACGGCCTTGGATCTCATTGACCAGTTTCATCTGTGTTTTCATGGACGGTTGTTCATGTGACAAGTCAGTAGTTTCTTCCCGTCTTGTAATACCATGAATATTGTAGTATCGCGGGATTGCCATCACCATTGATCCATCATTCTTTGAGGAAAATAACTCTTCTTTCGGGCCAAAGGCTTGATGATCACAGAAGAAAGTGTCAGATTTTGCCGCTGTTATGATGAGACGATGTAGGTGTTCCCGGCTATCAAGCTTGACGTGCCGAATCAATGCACTTTCATGCCACCACCATCTAAAATTCAATGCTCTCAATCTATTAATAGCCGCCGATTGGTTTAACAAAGCGGTTTCCAAAAATCCAATGTGGATTCATTACCTTGGTGCCTCGTCATGGTGGTTTTGTTGTCGGCAGTTGCGTTGTCGGTGGCAGATTTCGTCCAGAGCACAAAAATCACGATTTCTGGATCAAGAAAGCCCTGGAGCTTGAACTTTGCTCACAATCCCTTTAGAAGTATATAATAAAGCTATCTTGAGCAAAGTTCACGCTGAGGTGGGGTCCTTGACACTCATTTTTGTATTGGAAGTTGTAAGGGTGGGGAGTCGCGATGTAACACGAGAGAATTCTCACAATCCATGACGTCATGTACTGCCGTGGGATCTACGGCGTTGGCACCCATAGCTGCACGATGTAAAACCAAAACCTAACGCATGGAATTTATTCGTTGCGCTGTTTGCCCCGGCAGGCGAATTTATAGTACACTGCACGGTATCGCATCCACTGATTCAAAAAGGACTGATTCAGGTCTTTGGAATACAGTACCCTACAGACCACAGTTTTGTAGATCAATCAACCAGAGTTGGTTGGATAAAAAGGTATCGAGCTGATTATTTTGAAGAACTAAAATCGACTGCTCATGCAATAATTGACTCTCGACGTTCTTGCTTGGGCAGAAGCTAGTTCTTCAGAATGTCCAAAGAGTTGTTGAAACGTCATCTTGATTACTTCAAAAAGGACGGAAACAATCGAAATTAACAGAAAATTTTTCGCTACTTGGGGATTGCTTTGCAGCTGTCATAGTCATCAAGCAGTGGAACATTCGTCATAGTCAATTATGGGAAAAGCACGCTTAGTTTTTTTAATTTTCTCGAGGATAAATTCTCATGTGACTTGTCCTTTTCTGGAACCTATGATTCAAAGGTGGTCGCAACTTGTCTGTTCAAACAAACTCTTCGCACAACAAGTAAATGGTGTTCAAAATGGTTCAATATATAATCCTACCATGAACATATAAACTGATTCCACCAACCTTTCAGCCAAGAACAGGGAGCGAATTCGAGCTCTCGCCGGTATGCTCGAGGATAGTAGACACAAAATCATGCTCCTCAAGAGGTGTGTCGAAAACTTGAAGATGTTCATCAATCGTGGCGGCGCTAGTCGATGTCCTCAATTCGCTACCGTGATTCTTCTTCACTTCCGTTTCTGCAGTGCCATCAAAGAGGGACGGCAGAGGCGGAACCACAACATCGACTGCAGAGTCAACCTGAGTTAAAGTGTTCAGGCTCATGTTATGAGTTGAGAGAGTATTGGTCAAGCCGTGGCTCGCCTTGTCATTCGGTTCTGAACCAGGTGAAGCATCGCTTGCTGAAAGGTGGGACGGCTGATAAACCTCTTGGAGATCACCTGTGTCCGTCAGCCAGTCAAGGGTATCGGCGACATCCAATAGCGCATCGACGTCAGAACCCTTTGCATACCAGGACGGCGTGTCCTTGGCATCTGTCCAAGAAGGGTACATCGCGAGATCAGCCACCCCAGTTGGGGAGACTTCCCCACATGCAACCGAATGAGAGGATCTAGGCGGGTCGGCAGGTAGCATGATAGGATTGGCTCCTGCCTGACGCGCAACTTCGTTCACTTGTGGTTCTGTGGGCGTAACAGGAGCCGGTGTAAGAAACCGGAAGCTGAGGAAGAAAGGTGTTAGCACTGCAGCGATGAAAGGAGGAGCAAGGGACAAATTCATACGTACAGAGAGTCTTCCAGCGCTGGACCCGAAATTGTTCCTTGTGCGGTTGTAATGGATGGTACACATGGTTGATTGCCTCCGACATCGTGATGAGATGAGTGCGTAGGGGGCAAAACGTATGGAGAAAGTGCTGGGGCAACAGTAGGGAGTGATGTGGATAGACTCGGGACACCAGTAGCTGTCTGGGCTGCAGAGATTTTCTTGCATTGCCGTTGAGCTGACGAGACAACAGACTGAATTGCTTTCCTCTTGGTTCCAGAAGTTTGGCGGCGACGCTTGCTTGACTGCGCTGCTGCTGCAGAAACTGAAGGCAAAGCTGCTGCACCCCCGCGGCCTTCCATAGCAACGTCGCCTTCTTCCCCATTCTGTCTTGCCTTCGCAAGCTTCTGGAAGTATTTTTGAGCATGCGTCCTGATTTGAACAACAGTTCGCGATTTGATCAGAGAAGCGATCTTCTTCCATCCTTTCCCATGCTGTTCCAACCCCTGCAGGAACAACCGATGCTCTTCAGCAGTCCATCGTCCAGTGTTTTCCCCTTGAGCACCCAGACCACCGGCTTGGGCAGTGGCGGCAGTCGCCATCGTCACCGTAACCTGAGATTTCTTCTTTTTCGATTTGGAAGAACTCTTTCCACCTGGCGCAGGAACTGAAGGTGCGGGAGAGGCAGATGACATCATTGTGCTTGGTTTCGGGACATCGGTCTTCAAGAGCACAGAGTGATGATTTTGAGCAGCGCCCGATCCGGCGATTTCAGGTCCTGAAGTATTTTGATGAGGAGCTCCAGCGGTGGGGTCGGAAACAGAGGTATGAGCGACAGGTGGCATCATGGAAATATCAGAAGGGTATGCTTGGTTGAAAGAAAAAACTTGAAAAGTGTGTCGATTGAAATCAGCCCGCTTCTTAAGCGAGGATCAAAGGGTAGAGTTAAGAAAAAGGATACCAGCAGTTAGTTCCATGGGTGAATGCAAACATCATTCAGAGGCCCAGCCACGAACGTTGATGATCCAAAACCATTTCCCTCCACCAGTTCTCAAACGCTGTCTCCGACAAGCAGTATAAAAGAAGACCTCCCTCTCCCAGAATCACAACGCCAAGTCTTGTCCAATCATACAGGTGTGAACATGAGTGCTAGCTTATGCAAAGCTCTTACCAGTAAACCGATTTCACAAGATCCTATTGTTCCAGTGTGGGAAAAACTGTTGCGTTTCTGACCTTCCGCACCTTGGTAAAAAGCCAGAAACCAACGTCTTGGCCCTTCTACTAAACGATTTGGCGGACCAAGCAGTGTATGTTGTTTGCCCTTCTTGACCAACGCCATTCTTTCAACCACAACCCGTACAGATCTTGGTACATTCTTGCTTCAGTCTCGTTTTACGTACTTTTTGTACTGCAATACTTTGTTCTCCCTTTAAATAAATAGCTCCATAAGTAGACGTTTCTGTTTTCTCCAATGAAACAAAGCAAGAACTTTCCGATTCATAAGTAAAGCCATCTGTCCTATTCAAATAGTTCAACAGAAAGAAGTGTCGTAGAGAAAGACAGCTAAACACTACTCAAATAACTCCTTTGTAGCATTTATTATATTTTATGAACAGCTTCCTTTTCGCGCCCCTCTTTTTCGTGGGAAGTTTGTCCAGTTGGCCAGATCAGAAGGAGTGACTGACAGACTCGCTACGATTGTCCGACGACTCAAGCTCTCGACTTCTTGGCAGATTTCTCAGTTGATTCTCAAAATTCTCTTCTTGAAATATCTTATGTTGCTTGCAATATTGAACAATACTCAAGGCTCTGTCAGTGGCTCTGTCACAAGTGTTGACAAGTCTTTCAACAACCATCCATGGAGGTCATTTCTGTGCCATCTTGAGGCATGGCGGTCCATTTTCTCAATGACATTCTATCTTTTATCTACTATGGTACGAAAAGATGTGCGTATGGTCCTCCGACGATTTATGTGTTGCTGAAAGACTGGCATGTAGAGTCTATTTGGTGTTTTCCTTCAGACTTCATGACATCGAGTAGGACTGAACCCTCCTGCGAAATATCTTTGCCACCCAGCCATCTGATTCTCCGAGCCTAAGTTAGCCCCCATCCGTTTCACAAGATTGAAAACAGGCCACGAGGCGCGAGGCGGGTTGAGACGAGAGGGTCCATCGAATCAATTTTGTTTCCTCGCTTCTTGGAAATCGGAGCGACAGGCTAGCTTGCCGATGGAAATAGCCCATAGAGTAAGGCAGAAGTCCTGTTTCTGCTAGTAAGCGACCTTCTCCTCTTGATGACGCCTCATCGCGGATCTCTACGCTTCCTCAACGGAGCAGCATCACAGCTTCCTCGAATGATCTATCTCAAGAAGTGTTGACTGAACCCCATTTCGGACAGCAATGTGATGTCACCAAGACAAATGGTGTGCTCTTTTAATGACAAATTTGATGCAATACACCAATCAAAGCCACAAGTCAGTTTCGTGGCAACTCATGTCTATATTGGAGAGACATGCTTTGATATAGAAAGAATAAGGGAATATGTGTACAAAATAGCCTCATACTTTTCATCCCTTTCCGCCTTTTCTTGTTTGTGTGCATTTCTTCTGTTTCTAACAGAATGCTGCTTATAGCTATGTGATTTGGTTTCCCTCAGATCACTTTCAAGCTCCTTTTGCCTTAAAAAGTATAATGACATCATTCTTGATTTCAGTGAGAAAGGCCTTGTCCCTTCCGCGCCAGCTCCTTTCCGTCTTCCTGCTTAAATGACAAAGAGGTGTCATCAGAGGGCTGGTTGTTGAATCTCTTGTTGGCCCACCCTATACTGGTATCTATAAGATAACGAAAGTAAGCTACTGTCGAAATATGGAGTCGTTCAGATTACTTCACTAAGAAGAGAATGAGCTGAGATCTCATTCTCTTTCTAACCTAGACTACTTCTAGCGACTTCTAAGTAAGACCTCTTTGCACCCTCCAACCTAGTATCACTGGTAGGGCTGGAGGTGACATCGTCAATGACCTGAGGTGTCACTGGAAGCGTCACTGGAATCTGGTCCTCACAATCAGCTTAGAAGAGGGAAGACTGGATGCGGCGGTTTCGGATTTAGTCCCTAATAATTCCGGGGAGCAGGTGTGTGTTGGATATAGTCCCTAATTCCGGGGACCCCGTTTCACCTGCCCCAACACTGGTGCTGTCCGAGACTTGGATTCTTCACAGGGTTCTCAACTTGAAAATTGGCCCATAAGTTTCCAACATCAGTACTACTAGTAAGTTTCAATATGTTACTATCTTGTTTCTAGTATCTCGGCTTTCATATTCTCACTACTCTCGCTTTTCCATCCTCAGAACGCGTGTTGGCGTGGGTAATGTTTCAACATTCGGCTCTGCGCTGCCATGCCAGCAGGACTTCGCGCCAAAATTGTCCTTGTTTGGTTGCGTGAAATCGGCTGCCCAGCTACCTACAATTGCTTACGTGGACGTAGTATGTGGGTGAAAAGTCTTTGGTATAGCGCTTTCCATCGATTCCGAATTCGATCACAAAACTACTGATTACCATCATGACATCAGCGACGACGAATACGTTTTCCTTAGGGCTTGACGACGTTGAGGATGGTTTTGAACAGCCTCGTCGACTGCTGAAACTCCCTTGCAAGAGTGTGCTTGCTTACGGTGGTGATGATGGCATTGTTTCCTCCTGCTTGGTTGGTGCGAAAAAGTTTGATGTTGTTCAAAGATATGACGATGGTGTTCGTGCTGTCGCCTTTTCCGACGATGGAAAAAGAGTTGCTGTCGGATTTGACAGCGGCGAAATTCAAGTTGTAAAATACGATGACTATGAATACGAAGAAGGTATTGCACATCCATTTGCGCAAAGGAATCGTCAAGCTGACGAAAAGGAATTGTTGTCCCAAGATCCCAACTCTTCCAACCAAGATTCCTTTCCAGGCCCACAGTTCGATGCTCCCATCAGAGATCTCCTATTTCTTCGAAAGAGTGCTTGTTCTTTTTGGCTGGTCATTGCTTCTGAATCAGGGATGTGCCTGGTCGATGCAGAATCAAGTGAAACTCTCTCAAATCGAATCCTAGAGCGTGAATCTGTGGAAGCCCACGGACACTGTGGTATCCGTGGGGTATCCCTGGATGATGCATCCTCGCAGATGGCAAGCTTGGCGATGGATGGCAAGCTATGTGTGTGGGGCATCAAGATGGTCGATGGTTCAAATACCCCGAAATTTACTTTACTAAAGAAAGAATGCAACAAATGCGTTGCAAAAAAGGATGTAGGAGAAATCCACGGATCTGATGTCTTTGATCGCTCTTGTCGCCCCGTATACCACAAGTCCTTCTTGGCAACACCTGGACAGTTGTTGCCAGTCATTCGAGGCATTCAGGGAGATGCGATAAAAACTATCCTGATAACAAACTGTGAGGACGATGGGCACGTTGAGTCGGTTGTAGCAATCGCATTCGTAAGCAATAATTTCTTGGTCACGAGTGGCCGCGATTGTCGAGTTCTTCTTTGGAAATTTGATTGCGAGACTGGTGTCTTGACTCCTCTGCAAAGCTTCAAGTTGAAGTCTGCTGCCACTGACCTTTGCCCACTTGAGGGTGGCAACGTCTATGCGGCTTGCGCTAATGGATCGTGCGCTGTCATCCCTCTCACAAAAGTGAACCACGAACGTGCGAAAGGTGAAGTAAACGGCTCCCCTAAGAACCTCGTGACCAAGACTCTAAAGCAGAATGCTACAGAATACGTTGAAGTAGATTCTTCACCTTCGACTCCAGGGAACACTGCGGCAACGGCATTTCTCAACGACGAAGCGGACGAGGACGATAGTGTTGAGGCCGTGCCCACAGAAACTGCTCCCACAATCGGTGTTACCGGAATCGATCGATTCCGAAATGCCATTGATCAGATCGAAGAAAATGTCGCCTACGACGAGGACGGTGATCTCCCCACCTTGTATCGACCTCGGGTCGATTCAGTTAGCCAGAACGTCCTACCTCAGCCTCCTTTTTCCGTTTCATCTTCACCGCTCGACTTGGCTCGCCGTTATCTGTGTTGGAATCATATTGCGTCAACTACGATTCATCATGGCGATGGCGCGACAAATAGCCGCAATACAATTAGTATCAACTTCTCAGACTCTGCCTACAAACGCCCGATCACATTCGTGGACAACATGAACATTATTCTAGGAGCTGTGGGGGAGGACGGTGCAATCTTTGCATCAGATGTCCAGCATGACGACGAAGATGATGACTCTGTTGAAGAGGACTTAGACGCAGTAGAAATTTCGGAAGCAACGAAGGAAGCCGTGAAGAAAAGCAAACGCCGAAGCAATCATAAAGGTGGATCATTGGGGTCTAGTGTTTTCTTCTATCGATTTGAAACGTTTGGATCTCTGCGTGACAAAGACTGGTTTCTGCAATTGCCAACCGGAGAGCGAGTTCTAGGGTCAGCATGTGGGCAAGGCTGGGCTGCTGTTATGACAAGGTATTGACTTACGGCGCAAATTAGGCATTGTGTTTCGAAACATCTAACTTCCTTTTTCCATTTTTCGCAGTCGCCGTTTCCTCCGACTCTTTTCATCTGGCGGAAATCAACGAGAAGTAGTTTGGCTCGATGGAGAACCAGTCACGATGGTTGGGCGTTCGCAATTCTTGGCTGTCTTCTATCACAAATCTTATCCACTTGCTGATAAAACCCAGCAACTTGGATACACTCTTTGGGACACAGCTTCGTTTACAGTCGTGTCGAAAGGGTCCGTATCCTGTCTTTCTGCCGGGGCTACTCTTACTTGGGCGGGCTTCAGCAACGACTGCTCGCTGGTTGCGGCAGACTCGGATGGGATGTTTTCAATGCTAGTTCCTTGTGCTCAAAGTGGTGCTGCATGGGAGTGGGCTCCAATCTTAGACACAGTTGGTCTTAGAAAGTCAGCTGATGATCTGTTTTGGCCAGTCTCTGTCTACGATGGGAAGATAATTGTTGTCCCGCTTAAGGGAGGCAATACATACCCAGATGCATCACGACGACCCGTAACGACTACCCTTTCTTTGCGGATGCCACTGGCGAATTCATCAAAGTGAGTATTCATTTCGCGTTCTGTGCTTAGAACATTGCTGGCAGATATCATTTAAAATTTTGCCTTTTTTGGTTACAGCACGGTGATGGAAGAGCTTTCAATTCGGTCGAATCTTGCTCTCGCCCAGAAAAGTGTAATGTCGGATTGCGAAGATGCTAATACTGAACAGGAATATGTTGGGCTTTGTGCTCAAGTTGTAAGTTGTTTGTGGCTACTCTCTTGTTCTGCCCTTCTTCGCTGTATACAAGCTCATGTTCCATATAGGACAAAGTTACTTTGAAATTGTTTGTTGCTACCTTGGGGGCAGGAAAGCAGGAGCGGGCCTTTGACTTGGTTGATCGCTTGCACCTTGAGAAAAGCTACGATCTAGCGATAAGGTTGGCAGGCCAGAATAGAAAAGTGGTAGATTTGATCGAGAGCGCAAAGGCACGGAGGTTTAGGCGGGAGGAAAAATGCGATGCAGACGAGTATTATTTTGAAGAGAATTCTCCCAGGACAGCTGAATCTTTTGGCAAATTGAAACAATCATGTCAAATCAGTCCAGATGCAAATATGACAGCAAAGAGGACGCTTATACATGGCGGGGAACGAAGCTGGAAGAGGAACCGTATCTACTAGAAAGCAATCCAATGTTTTGTTCTACCGTTTTGCGGTCCCGCTATAGATCGGTAATAAATTATCTCCAACCATCGTGATTGTCTGATTGTAGAAGCAACTTCTCTTGTCAATATGGGTGTTGCGCCATTCTACTATGTGGACGTCTTACTTTGCCTCCACCTGACTTGGGAATACCTCTTCTTTCAGATTGAATAATTCTTGTAGGCTTCCCTGGTGACATAGACATTATCGACCTGTTCCATTCACACAAACGCGCATCTTCCCCTGCAGTTACAAACACAGCTGTGGACAGTGGGGCCCATCCACGAACAACTCCGCGATGACCTCCATTTAGATGATGCATCAGAGAGATACCCTGCTCAGTAACTCTGAAAACCCCCGCCTCACCGTTGGCACTTCCTGCCAGGAGCAACAACTCTTGGAGAGATCCATCCCAGTAGCAATCCACCAAATAATCAATTGAACACCCACTGTAGGTCTGGACTTGCTTACTCAGATGAGACCGCAAATGTTGCCCATAGTCCTTATGACAGGCGCTACTGTTCACATTATAGAGCTTTACGGTTTCGTCTCCTGTCAGACAGTAGATAGCTTCTGAATTTGGGCCAAAATAGCCAATTTCCCTAATCGGTGACTGAACACTAAGTACATTCTGGAGAGCCGCTTCCTCTGACGACTGAGTAGTGTCATAGACACATGCCAGGCCATCCTCGGAGGCCGATAGCAATGTTGGAGTGCACGTCACCGTATGTCCCAATGGCGGCAAGGCTTGGAATCTAACTTTTGTAACGTCGCTGGTATGAGTGTTCTTGTATGTCCCGAGAGTCCTATTACTTCGAACATCGAAGAAGTGAATTTTGCCTCTATTGCTTCCAACAGCTGCAATGTTCCCATCAAATCCGAGAGACAAGCTAAGAGCCTCTTCTTCGGGCCGTTCCAGCTTCATTCTAATCGCTGGGTGGCGCATCCGTATATCAAAAAAAGTAATAGTGCCATCCGGCGCACTCGTGGCAACAGTATTCGGGTTGGAATGGTCGACGGCTATGTCGGTAACCGGAATATCATAGTGATAGTTCTGTTGTATATGCATCCGTTGTTTGTCGTAGACTTGTATTTCTCCATTGCTTAGTGCGCACCCAACCCACATCCGAGAAGCCGCGACACACAACACCCAGTCACCATCTTCAAAATAGGAACCTCCCAGATGTAGACTAGAGGTTGCTGTTGCTTTCGGTTGAAAGCTGGTAACAATTGTTCTCGAAGGGTGGATCTGCCCGTTCGCCATTTCATGGAAGAACCGAAAGCAAACGGCTGGGGTTTGTGAAAGGAAGCATGAAACAGCGACTTGACAGCTCTTCAGAAGAGCAAACACTAGCCAGAGCGTCAGACTGACAGACGCGTCTACGTACAGTACTGGTTTTGATGGATGGGTGGTGGATAACTATAGACTACTATAGCTCCGACGCTCGACCCAAAGTATGTTATTTGAGACCAGTCTTCGACTAACAACAGCCGATTAGACAGACCGATGCTGGACTTTTTTGCAAGCGAAGCTATGCTCTCTGAGAGAGCATAGTATCTCTTAGCTTCTGTAGAATTGAAGAATCCATGATAAGCAGTTTCTCAGTTCTCTAATAAGAGACGTCATGAGGGACACCAAGAAATAGAGACGGCGTTTTAATTTCTTTTGCAAAACAAAGCAAAAGAAACAGTGTGCCAGGTCGAATGAGGCCGATCCGAGTCTAGCCAAACGTTAGGGTTTAAGAAAATACTAAACAATTGTAACATATAGTATTACTTTTGAAGAATGGAGGAATCCAGTATACAGCCGTTAATTCAGCGACTACTGCTCAAGGACGCCCTGATCCGAATGTATCGGCTCTAACCATCTCCGACCTCAGCGTACTGCAAATCTCAGAAAATGCAGGACGTTCCGGCACGTTGCTATCCCAAGCGCGTTTCATCACATTTCCTATTGCCTTCGACCATGAATCAAAAATTGCGGGGCGTGATCCTCGTTTGAAGACGCGGTCGACTATCATGTCTTCTGTATAGAAACCAAACGGTGGTTCCAGGGCCATGATAAACCACATGATCATCGACCAGCTGTACACATCAACTGACAAATTGTACGGTATCCCAAGACCGACTTCTGGTGCCATGTAGCGCACGGCACCGGTGAATCCAGTCATCTTGTATAATCCACCTTCTGTCCGCTGGCTTTCCATCAACTCCTTGGCCAGTCCAAAATCAAATATTTTTGTGTTGCCATTGTAGTCAAACCCAACATTGTCTGGTTTCTGAGAACAGCACAGAAAATTAGGACGGTTTCGGTTTCATAGCGAAGGCTCGAATCAAGCTGCATGAGTCACTAACTTACCAGATCTCGATATATGACATTGCGACTATGCAAGTAATCAAGCCCAGAAGCAATATCATAGGCGGCTCTCAATCGTTCCTCGTTGAGCGTTGCTCTTTTCATTTTACTGCCAGTAAAGATTCCTGTTATTCCTTTGCATTGCCGATCGACTTTCATCCATGTTTTCAATCGTGTAGAGAGAGTCTCTTGCAATTTATCGAGCATGATGAAGTGCGAGAATCCATTGTTGCTGACACCGAATATTCGAATTATCGTAGGATGGTCAACTGCACAGAGGAACTTCGCTTCGGTAGACAAATCTACCAGGCCCTTCAGATATTGCACTTTATCAGAACTGGCGAGTTCTGAAGAGACTCTTTTGAGTGCGAATCTGCCACCCTTCTTCCTTGATTTCTTCCTAGAGAGTTTTGCAATTGAACTTCGAGTCAAAACTTCAGACTGGAGACTGGCATTGGATTTGCGTTCCGCATCGTCCCCCTTTCCCGTTGACTCATCGAGAGAGGACCGTGGCTTTTTTAACCGACCGAAAATTGACCCGTTTCCTTCCGTACCTTCGCGATCGGATATCTTCACTTTTTCAATCTCCGTTACAATGCAAAAACCACCACGCCCAAGCGTGCGGCCCAATCTTAGTTCCCTCAAATCAAATTTTGGAATCCTGGCTTCAAGAGCCGAATCGAAAACACTCGAATCCGCAGCTTGCTCCTCAACAACAAGGGCGGCTGTCCTTTTCAAGTCATCCTTTGACGCATGTTGAATTTCAAGGGAAAAATCAGGCTGAGAGTAGGAACCAGCTCGTTGTGATTTAATAACAAGGGCAGCCATGATTGCGAGAAAAAACCAGAGGACTCTCTTCCTCTTAGAATTTGATGACCGATTTCGAGTGTTTTGGTGAAACTTGCCCTTTCAATGGATGCCACTTTGCAAACATGAAACCGAATCAGGCGCTTCCGAGTCTTCTACTATGTCTCAACGCAACGAACCAATAGAGTTTTTGAGTGCCGATGCACAAAAGATTGGCTGGAAGTCGACAAATTCCGAACTATGGACAGACTACACTACCTTTACATACAGTACCATACACACTACATGACGTAGATCTTCATTGGCAACTTCTCAGTGGGATGGTGACGTCAATGACCCAACAAACTGGGCATGCTGAATCCTATACACTGTAAGTGTTTTTTGTCTGGCCTGGACACATGAATGTAGAGTCTAATATTTGGTGAAAAGTGAGTGCTAATCATTAAACTACTTCAACAATGAGTGTTATACTGTACCGCCATGCTAACCTCATGCAGCCGCGTTGCTGTGCAGTAGTTGATTGAAATGTCGTCGTAGTCTTTTTCTCGAACCATTGATTGCCCTCATTTGGCACCCGTGGTATTTGGAAACTGGAACAAAGCATCAGCATATCAGCTGGAGCATTCGTCATTTTCTTCATGGCACAGCAATAAATCACAAGTGTTTCTAAGACTACTGCGATCACTCAATTGGTTCCATCTCTCTTAACAGGCTAGCTTTTCTTGGATGATGCAGCACTAAGGCCTTGAATCAAGTTAATGCCAAACTTGGCTTCCATCCTATAGTTCATCAGCAATATCTTCTCTCCAGGCGTCATTCAAAACGCATCCGCACCACCAAGTTCACAAATCTTCGCGCTGTTCAACAGTTTGTCGCATCCCTGTCTTCCTGAATTGTAGCCCGTCACGTTTTCCCTGAGGTCAATGTAAAGTAAACATTGTTTTATCAACAGCACCAGCACCAGAAGATACATGTAGACAATACTCATAAGTAAACTGCGCAGTGGCAATTCAAGAATGTTGTCCTAGATGGTGGGTGCAATGCTTTTCCGCGCGGTTTTCTGTTGAATTATGCACCCTCTGGTGGCGTGAACCAATCATCCTTACTCTGTCTAGTAGACACAAGTTCTCGTCATCAGTTAGGCAAGATTTACTTTGCGGGCAAGATTTACTTTGCGGGTCCTTTAGCCGTGATCGTATATTAAAACTTGGCAGGAGCTCGTTTTCCCTTTGCTCTTTTTGAAACTGGTGCAATGATTTTGCCACTGCGGGTGAGAATCTCGGGACGGATCATGGCCCTGAAGGCACCAGACACGTTCCATTCTCGTCCAACTCCACCAAGCATTGCTTGCTCATACTCGTGTCGAGAGCTGAATGGATGTGGAACATCACCAAGCATGAAACCATTGGCAGTTTTTTTCAAGCGTTTTTGATTGATTATGACACCTGGTTTCTTATCATCCTTTCTCTTCCGAGATGCCTCCTTCTGTTTCTTTGGCGCCATCAGATTCTGGGGAAGCTTGCGAGGAACAGGCGGAGTAACTCCAGCACCAGCCCAAGAACCCCAGCCTTCTGCGCCTATAGCAACTTTGTCCTCATCCAACCTACGCGTTGGGTCAAATTCAGCGGCAATCTTTTCTTTTTCGCTTCGGAATTCTTCTTCTGCTTCATTCTCAGACTGGGTAGCAAAGGCCCTGCGAACAAGTTCTTCTTGGTTTAAGAGCGCTATCTGTTTAGCACGGAAATCTCCTGGCTTCGAGTCAATTCCTGCATTTGATTCCCGATTGCATGACACTCGATCTTCCCCGAGAGGAGAATCTAAGATGTTGACCGCTGCATCGATATCGACCATTCTCTTCATTCCTCGACAATTCTTCTTCGTTCTTGCATCAGCTTTCGATGAAACATTCAGCGACTCCTTAGACTCTAGGGACCCCATCCAGGGATTAGAAGTCTCCTTATTTATCGTTCGCGCGGATGCTCTCTCACTCGTGCTAGTCTTTGCCGGTGTATCTGAAGCTCTCGATGCTGTGTTCCTCTGGAAGGGCGGGGACGAAGCGATTGCGATGTTGAAGGACCGATCCCCAGAAGGCCCGCTAAAACCACCATTCAGTTTCTGCTGATTAATCAAGGAACTTCTTGGCCTAGATTCACGATGATGCTTGTTCAAGAGCTCGATTCTGCCATTCGTAGACACTACGTTGGAGTCGCCGAATTCAAGTGCTCTTACTCGCAACTCTCCGGTATGCAATACATTCGTCATTTCTGCCTTCGATGCAACTGCCCCTGGGTGTCCAGTGTGAGTTTCCGCTCCTTCCTCAGTCTCGTCTGAATCATCAACCTCATTCGCTTGGAGCTCAGCCAAGAGTTTCCGAGCCTCTTCTCTGGCAATGTCCCTCTGCTTTTGAACTCCTTTTTGCATAAAAGACAACTTGAAAAGTCCAGAACTACCAGGTAGAAGATGGTTTTCCACCTCTGTGTCAGCAAGTACCTTCCGAGCAGATTCTACAATATCTTCTTCATCTGAATTGCTTTCGCTGCCGTCGCCGTCATCGAGCATTTTCTTTCTCAAGTCATCTCCACGTTTCAGTTGAGCCGACAAGGCTTTGCGCGTGTCCAAATCGACATTTTTACCACGCCGCAAAATGCGCTTTGCCCATTTACTCGTATTCTTGTGAGCCAGAGTCATCCGTTCCTGGATCCGAGACACTTCTTCTTTCTCTTTCAACTTCTTTGCAAGATTCTCATCTTCTCCTATAGCTGCTTGAAGAGCAGACTCCGTTGCACGTTCACGTTGCTTCTTACGGATACGACGATACTTTTTGGACTTAATCTTTTTCATGTGGTGCCGTTTTTGTTCGTGATAGAACATCAAAGCTCTTATTTGAGCTAGTTGTCCGCGCCTTTTCGTATATTCTTCGATGGACAGGAGATTGTCCCCCAAATCATCTTGCAAGGCCCGCTCCTCTTCCCTCAAAACAGCTTTTTCGTCTTCCTGACCAGCCGCTTCCAAGGCCTTTTCAAGATCTTTCTCAAAGTCACCCCTTGGTTCGAACTTTGCTAGAAGAGATTCTCTTGTAACTTCCACACGTTCCTTCGGTTTAAAATCCAATGATTCCGCTTGGCGGTTTTCCTGGACAACTTTCGTCCAACTAGAAATGCTCTTTCGCTGCTCCTCGTAAGCAATTTTTCTTCGTTCTCGATCGGCCTTGACTTTTTCCATTGGTGCCGTAGTTGCAGATTTTTGTTTCTGAAATGTCCTCTGCAATTCTTTGAAATCTTTTGTATCATGCAAGGTTTCCATCAAATCCTCCAATGCCAAACTTCTGTTCGAAATTGAGTTGGAATAATCAGACTCTGGCATGTTCATCATTCGAGATGAAAGAGAAACATCGTTCCCATCATTGGACGACGTGGAGTTTAACTTGTCGAGCAGGCCAAGCATATACTGTCCATCATCATCCCCTTCGATTTCGGCCTCCCCTGCACTGTCACTTTCTGCGTCTCCATCACTCATGGAAGACTGATCGTTTGCGTCTTCTTTCTTTTTGAAAAAATGGCCGTATAATCGCTCATCGTCGGAATTGAAAGCTCCATCCTCTGGAATCTCTTCATCTTCAGGATCGGAGACGTGATCAACGATTGCTGGTGTCTGTTGCTTACGCGATTTCTCTTTTTTACCCTTCTCTGACATCTTCCGATTGCTCGTCTTCTTTGCCATTGTCTGCCGTTTGTGTGATGCTTTTGAGAATACAATGGAATCGTCGATGACGCAAAACCCTGTTTTTGTGTTTTGAAAGAAACATGGAATGGACATAAATGTTGTGTCCGTACGTCGCTCGTTTCGTGCTTCAACGACAATTTGACTCATCGGACTACAACCCCATTTCGGAAAGAACCATGGTTGGCCAGCCACTGCCAGCATGTACATGACAAAGATGCGGTAGAAGATAGAACATAAAACAATAGTTCGCTGCATTTCACGAGTTTGTGTATGTAGTAAAGTATGAGCAGGGCGTTCTATAAAATGCTACCAACTAGGGAAACAGCTTGAGCACCAGGTAGAGAAATCACTCGTCATCGGTCGTCTACCTTTAAGAACATTGGTAACTATCTGGAACGAAGCTCTTTGTGATGTCATTGGGAATTGGCGCACCGGACGAGGAGTTGGTGACCCCTGTAATGACGAGTGGACAAAGTAGAGTTTGAGATCTGAATCCGACCTGGATGGGAAAGAAGGCATCTGGATTGTTCCCCGCAACGCTGAATTCAAGACTACCAGTAGAGCTTGTGTTGGCATCAACCATATCAAAATGCCAACACATCATTCCTGAACTGGGGTCATGCTTGTATTGACCATCTATACTCTCAATGGAAGGAGGGTCAGTTGTGCCGAGTGGCAAGAGAATATTGACGTCATGGAGAACGAGATTGTCGCGAGTCATTTCCATCTCAATGTTAACGTTGATCCTTCCAGACCCCTCATCCTCTGGCCAACAATTGATTGAGATAGGGGCAGCATCCTCATTGCCATATGACCAGCGCAAAATGCCGACAGACCGAGCGACGGGAAATCCTTTACCACCTTTTAGGGAAAGCACACCGTTTTGTTCATAGGCCTTCTTGTCCACTTTGGGGTGTGTTGCAAAGTTGAACGATTCGGGTAACTGCGACTTGTTGACAGAAATAACAGCGGCCGCACCCGCATCAGTGTTGGCTGTAAGGTGCAATGTGCCCTTGACTTCGCAGCTCTCAACACCTCCTTCGCGATTCATACTAACATTGATCTTTTCCTCCAGGATTAGAGAAAGTGGAGTTGACGGAGCTGCTGGCGGAGGAGCAACTGCCGCTGCTCCAAAACCAAAGTCAGTTCCAGCTCCTTTGCCACCAATGGGCATCAGATTGTCTTCCGCAGCCATGGCGGCCATGAGCGAATCCTTCTTTCCTGTCTTTCCCATGGACAGTTTCATTCCAGATTTTGCAATAACCTTTGGTGCACTAGGAGCAGGCGCAGATGGTTTTTGCAAAGCAGCATATGGGTTATACTCTTGTTGAACGGCTGCTTGTTGATCCATGTTGAACTGATCAAACAGTCCACCCTGACTAGAGATACCTCCACCTCCAAAGCCTTCCATCCCCCCAACCGCCCCAGTGGGAGCTTGCCCGGAAACGAAGGTCTGTCGAAGTTGCGCCATCTTTTGCTCTTTCAGTGTTTTCGCCTTTTTCTGCATTTCCGCTCGGGCGGCGTCTTCCTTGGACTGCTGTAGAGCTTTGTGAATCTTTTCTTCGTGACTGTCCATGAGCAAGTTTGTTCTGATGGATGAGAGAGTTGCTTCTTCTTTGTAGCCACCAGCGGTGAGCACTTCGTCGAAGGCAAAGATCAACTCAAAAGCATTTTCATTGATCGTGTGCTCCTGCAATCCGCCTGCGACATCAGGAACAACTTTTGCCAAAAGTCTAAGAGTGCCAAGATCTTCAACGATATTGCTTGCTTTTGTTGTGACCAACAAAAGATATAGATTATTTTCAAGTGGCTGGTAAACATACCTCACACTATCAGTTTCCACATATGTGTGTTGCTTGGCATGTCCAACAAGCTTTGGAAAGGCTGCCAAGAGGCCTTCCACGCGCAAACGGTTCATTTCGACAAACTGACGAGAAACGAGGGCTTTGCCCTGTCTGGTGCACACGGAAGCCGACAAAACTACCTGTAGATTTAAAGCAAAGCGATACAAGCTTTGAGAAACTGAACGGCACGGCATGGCTTTGTCTATTCAGCGGATGATCATCGGCAGCTCAGGGGATTGAGACCCACGGCGGTTTCAATGCATGCCACTACTTGGGCGTCTAGAGACTCAGTCATGCTACAAATAGGGAATTCTGAACATGATGGATCCTTTGTGCTTACCATTTTCAAACCAAGTTAGCCTTCAATACCAGCTTTAGCAATTGTCAAGAGTCACCAATGATACTACGAATTGTCCAAACAGCGATGGATATTTGAGGCATTTTCTGCGTGAAACACAGTAGAGTTTTTGCAGAGACGAAGACTACCAACAGTACATTCAATATAACGTTCTACTTGGATGACCGTACGCGCGGTTCAACGTGCGAAAGACTGGCATTGCTCTCCGGGTTACAAATCTCACCGACTGCTTGGTTGGCCAGAAACAAGGCGCTCGTCCATTAACCGACACGTCCTGCTGGACCACAGGCTCACAGGGACATACAATAGCAGAATACTAAAACAAAGGTGAGAGGTTCTGCATACTGCTGCAGTGATCTCCACCACTCCAATACTGTGATAAATTAGTAGGTCCCTATAAGCTCAAAAAGATGGTTTCTTGACTCCATAGTATTATTTCTACTACTGCAGTCAAATGATGGCGCTGGGTTGTCTTGTCCTTTTATATTCTGCTTCATGTACGACACTACTTGCTTGTAATAGAATGTACATGGGGTTTGTGGCGAACTTGCGTGTGGTACATTTCTGGCGGGGGGTCACTCCTTGACATCACGACCAACGTTCAACCAATCACCATCCATTCTGCACAACAAGTCTAAAGGGTACACGGACACATAACCTCTTTCAATCCAACCAAGAGTTTCTCCACCATTCTATTGCACACAATACCTCACAAGCCAGATTTTAAGAGATGAGAAATCATCAACCTACAGAATCGCGTCTCAAGCAGAACCAAGAGTATGCCCAAAAATGAGCTTGGATGACGTGGGGAGGAGATGGCTCCTTCGGCATTTCTTGATACAGATTTCACCAAGTAAGTTGATAAGTCAAAATACAAATCATTTCCAAGCTTGTTCAGTCAACAGGACGAGACACGAGATTTCGGATTCCCCTTCTTGATACACTTTGTGTACATGATGATCCACCCTCAAATGCATCAGATTGATGAATACACTGGAAGTTTTGAAGCCCAGAGAGGATGACGATTGGCGAAAGCCTACCGACAAGAGCAGTTTTGCTATGATTGTCGAACAATGTCATAGTTACTCCGACTCTCTGATTTCATGCTTTTCGAGTGGAGCTATGCCCTTCAGTTGCATGGATCTAAATCACTTTCTTTCTATCTTAGTCAGGGAAAGGACTGAGAAGTGGAAGGGAACAGGCTGAGTAGTGCAGTGAACAAAAAGCATTCCCACGAGGGAACTGGCAGAGTCATGTAAGTGGAAGATAGAATCGAAGAGGTCTCTTACAACGAAATGATTTACCATCTTGATGGATGCCGCCCCAGGCTGACTTCATGTGAACGATAAACATTCAAGTAAATTATTCAACATGATCGTACTCCACTCAATTTTGGATTTCGGTACTTTGAAAACACATACTCATCCTCTGTGTCTTTTCCATAGGCAACCAGTGAAAGAGAAATGTACGTACAAGCAAGAGCTACGAAATATTCGGTTTATGCCGGGACGAAACTTTACCCAGCTCACTACGAGCCGCAAAATGTGGCGATGTAGAAAGCATTATTCCCTTTTTTCTGAGCGAAACGTTATACGATAAACATCTGACGGATGAATGATCATTGAACCATAGCTCTAACTTGATGATTTCTTTTGTTTTGCAGACACAATTTAAGACTGGAAATGAACTTTATAGAAGCGCTGCACGCGATGCCATCGGTCGTCACCAGCCAAGACCGCAACAAACCTCTCAAGTTTCCTTCGCTTTAGGCGCCGTCCATGTTGCTGGTTCATAAGGCAACATGCCACCAACGTCCGTTTTGCCTAGCTTTTGCCTGCATTATCCTGGTACGCTGGGGCAAAACGGATCGAGCAACTGGGCCAACTGCGCTAGGTTTCTGTTTCTTCTCCTACTTGCGTCTGCACCAGGCTTTGCCGTTGTCTCTGGGGGCTGCATTTTGACACATCAACTAAGTTTTTCATAACTTTTTTCTCCGTCATCTTAGCCCCTTTTTCGTAGAATTCTATTCGATCTTCATGATTTGCATGGAAAGGGGACGTTGGTTGTAGAAAGGCAAGCTTTGGAAATGCCTTCCCTTTGTTGCTAGGTACGAAGCGGTTGTATCAGCTACAACATGGATGTGAGGGCCGAAGATCACCTTTGATTGCCATCACATCTTGAAAAAAGTTGAGGGAAACCGATAACGAACGCAAGCTTCATACACGAACGGAAAACAGAAACTGTTCGTGTACGTTCGCTTACATTTTTTGGGCCATTCTCGTTCTGGCAGTACATTTCCAACGAACATGCTAATACTCTGTAGCTAATACTCTGTAAGTCATTTCGGCCCAATCCTCTGTTGTGGGTGTACCATACAACTTGAAACGCACCAGATAAGTGAGATTGTTTCATTGTTTCACGATCGGCTTTGAAAGAGCTTGTCCCAGAGCAATTTCTGGTTTTCGATTATATAGAAATACTGCAGTGGATCAAGACATGACACTCATGGTCCCCAGTGGGGTGGCTTTTTCTGTTGGAAGTTCCAGCAACGCCGCTGGAGATTCGTCGGGAAAAACTCTTGGTATGTGTGGTTGGAAAATCATTAGATCCTTCTCGATTCTAGCTGGGAGACAGAAGTGTCACTTCCTTCGAATCAGGATGTATTGAACTTTGGATCTTACGATATTCGTTCTGCTGATGTTCTGACATTTTTTTTTTTGAAATATTCTAAGATGAAATGATCAAAGATCGCAGGAAAGAACAAATTTCGGCAAAGAGAGCCCCGAGGAAGGCTTCGACCTCCGACCGCTCTATTGCGACTGGCCGTGCCAAGAGAGAAGCGGCGGCAAAGGCAAGGAGAGGGACAAGCCAGGCGAGCAAACCCAACGCCATGGAAATCGAGCGGGAAGTATATCGACAGCACCGCAAGACCGAAACAGCCAAGAAAAAGAGTAAGGAGAAAGCATCTGGTGGACGATTGGCTCCAGATAGTGCTTTGCGGAAGAAAAATGGACCAAACAAGGGAGCCGCCTCGGTGGCCATTTTCGGGGGGAGAATGCCACCGAAGAAAGCTATCGAGGCGGCGGTGAAGGGAATGGAAGGTAAGTTATCCCGTCGCGACGATTGCATTGTTCCACTTTCTCCTTGCTCACGTTGATTAAGGTGCGGGTTTCAAAGTCCCAACGGGCCATCAAGTAGTTATGACCTTCATTCCTTCTGCAGCATCAGGAGCACCTGAGAAGACAGCGACAAATGCAAAGACTAAACCTGCCGAGCGCCCGAAAAACAGCAAAGAGAAGAGCAAGGGAGGTCCACGGCGAGCAACGAAAAAGTAACAATATATTAAGGTGCCTCTATTCTAGTTGTAAACATTTCTATCTAATATTCGTCTGGTATTTGTTTTAAAATAGAAGAGGCCACTACAGAACTCCTTGGCTCCCTGACAAAAAGGTCGGCTTCTGGAGTTGCAACTGCTAATGCAGGTGCAAGTAGTTCCCAATGTTGAGTGTTCAATGAGCCGAAGGGGCTCCCACAAAGCTAGCCCCCAGATCCGCTGATGATGGGTTCGTGCTACAGCTTATTGGGGTTGGTTCTTACGGATTCCTGAATATATGTACAGTATACAGGTTGGATATGTTCATAGATTTCGTCTTTCAAACACTGTCAGAGGCATTGAAGACATGGTACAGTAGGTGAAACAGTTTAACGATGTTTGCAGTGAAGGGTGCGGTACTTGTGAGCATGCCGGCCTGAAAATACCTCGCTGTGAGCATGCCGGCCTGAAAATACCTCGAGTTGGAAACACCCTACGGGCACATAGTAATATTTCCACATAAGTCTTTTGTTCGTAAACAAGGTATGTAGCTTAAATTTGAACTCAGACAAGTAATTCAATCCATCACTGTTGCGTAACGCCGTTGTTTTGCAACGTGCAACTGTTGCAAACCTTCTCATAGATGTTATTAAGGAATCATCCCCAGGCCTGAACAATAGAGCTATAGTTAAAGCTTTTGCGCCAATTCGCATTGTATCCCATCGATTAATCCTTTTTCGGATTCTGTAAATATTGAACTTGAAACAACGTGCACAACAAACAGAGCCAGTTATGTGTGATCGGGATGCCAACCAGGCAGAACCTATTACGTTCAATCGGAATGATGTTTCGTGCTTCTCCATTATGGAACCGGAGCTGCATAGAAAGCAAGGTTGTATTTGGAGAACACGAAGTCTCGACGAAGGATACCCAGCCGTACATGTTTTCTCCGATCAGCCACTTCTAACAGAATGCGGCGGATCTCGACAGACATTGCACTCTTCATTCGATGCCGCGCTACTACTAGACAAAGGTAGCGGCCCAGAGAGTTCTTTCCTGGACTTTCAAAATTTTGGCTGTACTGGAGACAACAATTCATTGAATGATTTGGCTGGCAAAAAACACTTGCGTCAGCGCCCAGCTTTGGAAAGACTCAAAACGCATTGCAATGGAGCGATCCGAAAGCAGGCTCGCTTGGCAGCAGACTCTTGCGGAAGCTGCCATAATTCAGGGAAGTCTAGATTACGACTGAAAGGTCCAACAAAGAAACCAACGGGTATCTCAAATCCTTCTCCAGCTTTGAAGCGACGGCGGGCACTCTCGTATCAGAAAGAGTCACCGATGCAACCTCTGACACCTACCAGAGACTCAGTTTCTCTTCACGCGCAACTTCTCCAGGGGCAAGACTTCCCACAGAAACAGATATTTTCATCCATAGACCCAACCGAAGCTTCTAAACGCCTGACTCCCTCACATCCATCGATATCAGCAAATAGAACAGCAACAAAAAGAAGCAACTCGGAGACAACTTCCACTACAGATCTGCTGGAAACAACTCTTGAATCAGATAATGCGGAGAATTCCCCAACTACGACACGTTTCCGGTTCACCTCTTTCCCAGAATCGCTCCCAAGAGTCAGCAATCCGCGAAGTCGACAATGCCCTGACCCCATCTGTAGGCGCATGTCATTCAATGAAATCGACGGTAAATGCATTGGCCGATCGCGAGACGACGAATGCACACAGGACACAAGCATTTCCAGTTTTTCGGTAGACGGGTGCCATCATTCCCTCCCGCCGCAAATCAACCAACCAGACCTGCTTGAGCCGAGGACCGACAACACAGCTTTTTCCAGCAGATGTCGTTCGAACATTTTTGAATGTGGGAAGAACTTTGGTGTCGGTGACGAAGATAATTTGGAATCTTCACTCCCCTGCGATGTCGGTCGTACGCGCCTGAATTTTAATTGCCTTTTAACACCAACGCTTCACGGCAATTCTTCGCCCGGTGGCTGTGCAGGTAAGCTGGAAGATATGACTTTGCTGTGCGTCTTTCGTCTTTCTTATCTTGTACTCTATCAGTCAAAAATGCCTCGTCGTCGGCACTGGCCATGCCTTACGATCACAGAAGGATTAACAGGTTCGGCTCTTTTGTTTCTTCAACGAGTGAATCTCTGACACCAGCAAGGAGCCTTCCTGCTGAAGAAGAAGCAACTCCTGACGAAATCCAATTGCACTTTCCACCCGAGACTGAGTGTTCTCCTATTCCCCGCGGATATGAAAATACTGAATTTGACACTGCGGCTGATACAGGCGCCAGCAAGCCTTTTCTGTCCTCTAAATGCAAAACTTTCTCGAACGATTCCTCTGAGGAAAACCAGAAAGATGAAGAGTCGACAGCTTCAGACTCAATAATTTCTAGGCTTCCAAGGCTCCGTCCGATGCCAGACATGTCCGCTTTCGAAGCTTCATCTCGTGCTGATCGTTCAGGAGACGATTCAAAGGCTTTGGACAGCAGGGGGGTGCTGTCGGCAAACCGCCCCTTGTGTCCTCCAACTCCCATTAGAACTCCAGCATGGGCTAGTGAAGGGAAACCCAATGGATGCCTATGGTCTCGTCAGAACTCGTTGATATCTACGAAGGTCCTGTTGGCATGTCCGTCTCAAGTTTTGGAAGGGAGAAATTCCTTGGAGAATTCTCTCCTTGATGACGAAGACCAAGAGTGCCGAAAAGTTTCACAGTCTGAGACGGCAGGAAGAACGTGCGTCCCCTTTCAAGAAAACTTTCCTGGCATTGTATCCAGTGCAGGAAAACGCGTTTCCAATGATTGTGGTGACTCGAGTTCTGGAAGCAGCACTTCTTCTCAACTTATAGTCCCCCCTCCCCGAAGTTCAAATGTTTCGGTTTTACCTGTTGAGCAGGAAGTAGGATCGGTCATATCATTCTCAGAAGATTTCAAAGTCTTGCGCTTGCTTGGTAGCGGGACGTTCGCGGATGCGTACAAGGTTCGCTTCAATCGTGATGGTCGCCTCTATGCTGTAAAAAGAAATAGGAGGCAGTTTCGTGGGAAGCGTGATCGAAACATGGCTTTAGCGGAGGTCCAGCACATGCAGCGCCTCCAAAATACCTGTATCGAACCTGGAAAGTCCGCTGAGAAAATGAGTTATTCCCTGTACTTGCTGTTTTTCTACCGTGCTTGGCAGGAGGATGGCTATTTTTTTTGCCAGACAGAACTTTGTTGCCGAGATACGTGCCGTGAACTCTTAGACTCTCTCCGGGTTTACTGGAGCTCTTCCAGGAAAAAGTATCCAAGCCTCAGCAGGAATTTACCAGCCTCGACAGGAAATGCTGGTGGGGCGGATTGGACTACTTCTGCTCGCAGTCTTCCGAATACCACCGTTTTGAAAATTTGCCATGACATTTCCGCTGGACTCTGTCACATCCACTCACACCAGCTTGTTCACAACGACATCAAGCCATCAAACATTTTTTTTGTTCTTAACTCGCGATTTGGAGCCATGTGTAAGATTGGCGATTTTGGAATGGCCGGAAGCGTAGGTAGCTCTGGCGATGGACAAGAAGGTGACACGCGTTATATGCCTCCTGAACTTCTTTCGTCCATTGCTAGACATCCGAGTGCTGATATATTTAGTCTTGGTCTAACCTTGTACGAAGCCGCGACCGATCATCATATCGACATGCCATCCGAAGGTCCGTTGTGGCATGAATTGAGAAACAGCTCTTCTCGGAAGCTCCCGGCTTGGCGTGACCACGAGTTTACCCAACTGATCAAGGCAATGTTAGACCCATGCGAACAACGACGGCCGACAGCGGAGGAGATATTGAATTGTGGGCTTGTTGTTTCCGCTGGTCATGCCCGAGACACATTCCTTCAAGACTATCTTCTGGACGTCGAAGACTATGATAAGTTTGAGGCAGAATCCTTTGCCTTGACCCGCCATGATGATCGAACCCCTAAAACTGCTTCCAATCGACACGATTACGGGGTCGCTCGGAGTCCAAGTTTGTCCTTGCTTTCCCCAGCTGCGATCCAGCGCAACGTCAATTAAAGAATCTCTTTACAGGAAACACGTTGAACTTGAAGATTTCACACTATAATTATCTTGGAATGATTTCTAGGATGATTCAAGCGCCTTTTTTCAGTAATACGTAGACAAACTATAACGCACCGGAGATAATGCTAGAGTCAAGATAGGTTTTTCTCATCGGCCATCTTCCGCTCATCAAACCCTACCAAGAGAACCATGACCTTGAACGACCGATCGATGCCTAAATGCATTCTTTGTATCTTCTATCCCCTTTGCTTTTAAACTCTGATCGCGTCAATGTGTAGCAGCCGTAAGGCAGAACAAATACATAGAAGAACAAGGAGAGAATTTTCTGTGGACGAGCAGTGAAAGACTTTTCTGTGATTTCTCGGCGTCCATTCCATTCTTCAACGAATTTGTTTTTCTTCACCTTGTAAGAAGCCGGAATCGGCCCACCCGCCATGGAGCGCCTGTGAAACAGAGAAAGTTCTTCAGCGTCCAACTCATCAAATGCTTGTGATATGAAAAAGGAGGAGCGGACAATCTTGAAACTGGTTCAAATCCTATCCTTGAACAATTAAACATTGTAAGCCGGCCTTTAAAGTTGCACTTACGTTTGTGCTGCCTTCGCAGCAGTGAGAGACGGTCGTCTTAGAGCTGTAAACATCACCGCGATCTTCAACTATGAGTTGAAAGCTTGCTTGCTGTATGGGCTGTTTCTAGTGTATGCGCTGCTACTGGACTCTACTACTTGCATACGTCTGCGGATATGCCGTTGTGAGGGAATGACTGACCTACTGCAAACAGATGTCCCGCACGTGTCGTAGCGACACTGCGACATCGTAACAAAAGCAGCTACTCCTGTATCTGGTTCAGTCATTGTGCTACAAGTTCAACATACTGCCCACAAACTTCAAGCTAGACAATCAGCATAGGTCAACTAAAGGTAGTATCAATAAAAGGGGTACCTGAAAAAGAGAATGCAACTCCGAATGCTAGGTAGTACAGAAGTTACAGGGCCTGGTGAGATTGATTGCTCATGTTTATAGATTGAAGATTTTGTTTGACTGGCTGTGTTCTTCTAGAGTTTTTGGTCCAGCTTTGCAGAAGGGGGGGGTGTAGTCATCATTGTCAATTGTCAATGGATCACTTTCACTACTACACCCCTGCCAGGAACACTGCAATTTCTGCAAGATAGCTCTACGTTGGTTGCAAGCAGGCTTACAATTGTTTGCACATACTAGCTGACTTTGTCAGAGTACAGATCTGTAGTACTTGATATACCTTAGAAGTGACAGTTAAGATAACGTGATAGGATTAGCTCTGTGGTTTGACTCCACAGTACGTTATATCTTTAACATTGTAACGTCATGGGTTTGAATCCGAGAGACTTGATTGATTTGTCATGTGCCGACTCCTGAGCCGGGGACGAGGATAAATGATAGGGCAGAATAGGTCTTCCTCAAGAGGGGGGGAGGAAGGGCAATGGGGAATACGGAATATCAAGTAGGGAGGATGTCAGAGTACAGGTCTGTAGTACTTGATATACCTTAGAAGTGACAGTTAAGATAATGTGATAGGATTAGCTCTGTGGTTCGACTCCACAGTATGAAGAAACACCTGTTGCCCACCCTTCACTCGCAACTGTAAGAAGACGAAGGTGGGCTACAGTCAAGAATACGAAGTAGAAGCAGTCTGTTAGAATAACTTCACTAAGACTTGTTACTGTAGAGAATGAGACTAGTTTCTCATTCTCTTTCTAATCTAGACTACTTCTAGCGACCTCTACGTAAGACCTCTTTGCACC
Source organism: Cylindrotheca fusiformis (assembly GCA_019693525.1). NCBI lineage: Eukaryota > Bacillariophyta > Bacillariophyceae > Bacillariales > Bacillariaceae > Cylindrotheca > Cylindrotheca fusiformis. Next base: position 1,786 of record JAAMXS010002258.1, on the reverse strand, counting down.
CTGCAACCTAGTATCACTAGTAGGGCTGGAGGTGACATCGTCAATGACCTGAGGTGTCACTGGAAGCGTCACTGGAATCTGATCCTCACAATCAGCTTCAAGGAGAAGATTAGAATCGGTGGTGCCGGATTTAGTCCCTAATTCCGGGGACCCCGATTCATCTGCCCCAACACACTCCTGTGCAGTAAGCAAAAGGTCTTCATCACTGAGGTTGAGCACTTGTTTGCAGAACTTTTGGAACTTGGCACCTTGGAGTGGCTTGGTAAAGAAATCGGCGATCATGTCATCCGTAGGGCAGTATTGCACCGACATTCGACCTCGCTTGATGTTGTCAGTTACGAAAAAGTATCGAATATCCAGGTGTCGTGTGCGCTTGGAGGATGATCGTGTTCCGTTGTTTTCCAGCAGCATGGCACTCTGGTTATCCTGCCATACCACATTATCTGTTACCGTGTACCCCTGAGCTTCTAGGAAATTGCGAGTCCACAAAATGAGGGACATGGCATCGTTGACACCCACCAATTCAGCTTCAGTGGAACTTCTGGTGTTGATCTTCTGTTTCATTGATTTGGAATAAAGGCTGCCCTTCCCCATCATCATCGTTGCTCCTGTGTGACTGCGTAGATCCGGATGTACGCCGTAGGATGCATCCACCCACCATTGAATGACGTTCATGGAGTCGGCTTCCAGGGTGAGTGGGTAATGCTTGGTGCGCC
>JAAMXS010002256.1:0-14359 GCA_019693525.1 Cylindrotheca fusiformis | reverse complement strand
TGTGCACCTTATTCAAATGAAAAAAGGGGGGATGGGATTGATTGGATGAGATGGGATGAGATGGATGGATGATGTCTCGAGAATGACGAGGAAAGAAAAGAATTTTTACAAATCATTATAATCTAATGATGTCATTCTGCATGACATATGGATTGTTATTGTTAGAATTCTTAAAAATAAAGCTCTATACAGTATTATCTTTTTATTTCGTTTGTTATTAGTATATGTTGGTAACGGACCATTCTCATCGTCCCTGCATAACAGGTGTACATTATATGATAGCTCTCTTTATAGCTCTCTTTATAGACGATTTCAATTGAACACTAGTAGTATTTTGTGGGTTTTTGAATTGTTGATGCATCATATAGAAATTGAAATTGCTGATGGGGGGATACGTATTTAGCTTAGGCTCTCATATACGAATCTGGTATTAGTACAGTATAGAGTATTCTTACTAGTCATTACGTTGTTCCTGTCCATTATTGTTTGCATTGTTGCTGTTGTTTCTCTACTAATATATATAGTAGTAGTATCTATACTTGTTTACTTTTTAACCTTTTTAAGCCTCACGGCACCCTTCTTATTGGCTTCTTGCATAAGCATAGCTTGCATACCCAATTGTTGAGCACCTGGTGGTGGTTTGTATTTTTTCTTGGGCATTTCACCATCCCGAACATTTCCTGCACTTTCTACCACGATTTCTGCCTGTTGTTTACCACTTTGTTTCTTGATATTACCCGCCATGAGGGCTGCCAATTGAGGATCCATAATTTAATAAATTAATGAGGATTTTTGATTGATGAGGATATGTTTTGATGACGAATGATAGAAATATATCTCTTGTCTCTCTCTCTCGTTCTCAATTGATATGTGAAACAAGATTGTTGGTGGGAACTGACTGAATGACTGATGAGATATGGTCTGATACCAGGAAAGAGGTTATGTTCTTGTTGTTGATATGTAATGATCAATTGACCCCAACAAGACCAAAACAAATGCAGAGACAGGCTTTTTTTCGAAAAATGTAGTCTTGACGTGATGTGGAAAACAGACAAGAGAGAGAAGAGAGAAGGGTTTGATGCCCGCAAGATCCCTTTTCTCCTCTGTAGAAACTACGTATGAATCTAGGATCTGTAATAGGTAGTAGATGTCAGATTCGGGTTTTTGAACAAAGCCACAAGAGTCATTTTCCATACGTATGAGGTTCGCGTACGTACAGAATGCCACAATATTTCTTGGTCACTTTCAATACATACTATGTCATTGGAACGGACACGGAAACTACCTTTTAACGGACAGAGGCATTCCGGACAACAACAACAATGTCCATTTTACGAGACCATCGAGAGCGCATGCACCACACAGCAAAAAAAAAAGGATATATCCACGCCGCGATGAGACGACGAGAGAGAGAGAATGAGAATGGTCAGACAATAAGAAAAGAGTCACAAGACCGCATCACATAGCCGAGATATCATATTTCATCCCTTGGAAGAAGTTGTTGGAGACGTGACAAGAAAACAACCCTCTCCCTTTTGTTTCGTCGTCGTCAGATCAGCTTCAAAAAGGTTAAGGAAACAACAAAACAAAACTTCCGTCTTGTGCTTCAAAAAGTCTTCTCTGTTGTCCGTCAACGACAGGTTTTGGGTTCAACAAGTCAACTGTTCATCAGGCATATATATATATCCTTTTTGGGTGAACAATAATGCCACCTCCACCGCCGCCGCCGCCTCCGCCATCTGGTGGAAATCGTCGTCCACAATGGAATCCACCTCCGCCGCCACCACCGCCTCTTCCTTCCTCGGGACGGTCAAATCAACCAGCAGGGCGTGGCTTTGCACCGCCACCACCGCCACCTCCAAACAACAACAACAACAATAACTATGTCAAGACCAATAATATTCAACACCACCAGCAGCAGCAACCACAACGGTCGACACAAAGTCAGCATCCTTCCGCACAAAGTTCATCGTCGTCTTATCCATCATCATCGACGACGACATTTGCTGCTCCACCGCCACAACCGTCGGGAACTACGTTTCTCCCTCCAAAGCCGGTTCCTCCCAACAGCAGCGGCAGCGGCAGCAACAGCTTTCAAGCACCACCACCACCTCTGCCACAAGCCTCAAGGATGCAACCTTTACCGCATCCAGCATCCTCATCATCTTCTTCGATTCGACCACCACCACCACCGGTGGTATCCTATGGTGCCAGCATGATGCCGCCACCACCCCCTTTGAATCCGACGAACTATACTGTTAATAACCGGTCCATGATGGCACCACCACCACCACAACCTACTCCGACGACAAGGATGATGAGCACGACGAATGGATACCCACCTCCCCCTATTACTGCTGCAACGGCTGCTGCTGTTGTTGTTGCCAATAATAATAATAATGGTCTTCCAATTCGACCACCAGCACCATCATCGAATCCATATCCAGACATGACAATGATGATGGGGAATGGCTACTATCCAACAACAACACCAACAACACCAGCTCCGAATGCTGTAGCACAGACCTATCCAACGCAACCAAAAGGAGGAAACAATAATAATTCTACGGATTCATCATCATCATCATCATTACCACAAATTCCCGTCCCGACCCGGCCTCATCATGATAATGATAATGGTAATAATGGTAATGGTGGACGACAACAACAATTACAAGAACCCTATTATCCCAAGGCGACATTATTGGGACAAAGTGATCCAGTACAACCACCACCGGCAGCCGATTCAAGATTTATCGTTATTGATGATGGGAATGCATCTCCATTGTTCATAAGAAGTACAATCAATGCCATTCCAAAAGATCGTGGAACCTTACAAAAGGTAGTATTGGATTCTTCGTCAAATGACAAGATGGAAATCTTATGTACACCACTTGCATTGCCCAGTGGAATCGTACCGACCTTTCAAACTCAACCCTTACCAGAAGAATTCCGTATATCACATGTCGCTGTGGATGGATCTACCGATAAGAAGAAACCTCCCCGGTGTGAATATTGTTTTGCCTATGCCAATTCGTTTTGGGGAGATGGTAATATGTGTAATTTTTGTACCCGTCGAAATCGCATGAACAATTACAATGTTCCATCACCATTGGCAAGCATGTTGGGAACGGTCGAATATCCTGTCAATGGTCCCTTTGTAACACGTACACCAATTCCGGTTCAACCAATCACCTTATATGCAATTGATGCGACGGCACCATCTTGTAAACAATATGTTGAAATATTGATGGAACAGGTCTTTCCCAAATTACAAGATCATGCAGAACAACAACAACAACAACATGTCCGATCAAAGCCTAGTGTACGAGTCGGTATTGTATTTTGTGTTGCCAGTGGTATTTACATTCCGACACCACCAACATATAAGAATGATGATGAACAGGATGTGGGATATATCGTCATGCCAGATATACAACATGATCCATTTTCACCATTACCAATTCAAGATTGGACATTTGATATTACAACAGAATTTGGTCATTTAAAGGTATTATGTACTAAACTTGTGGAAGATTTGATACCCAAATTGATCAAGGAACGGGTCCGAGTTCATGATACTATTGGCAATAATAATTCCAAAGATCAGCAGCAGCAACCCATCTATCAACTATCCTGTGGTGGTGCCGCCATGGCCTTTTTGGTCGATGCATTGAAAGAAACGGGAGGTCGAGCCGTATGGATCTCTTGGAGACGTCCCAATTGTGGTTTGGGCATGTTACGAGACCGAGAACGGAGCAGGGATATCAAACCAGCTCACAAACCAATCAAGGACAATCCATTCTATAATTCATTGACTCAAAAGTGTCAAGAATATAAAATTGCAATGGATATTGTAATCCATACCAATCCGGCAGTCCCCAAAGCATTCATTGATGTCGCAACGTTAGGACAAGTCTGTGCCGGTAGCAATGGAAGTTTGATTCGGATCAACTCCCCCAATTGGCGTGAATGTTTTGCACAGGAATTGATCAAACGAGTTACCTGTTTTGCTGGATGGGATTGCATCTTTAAAGTTCGATGCTCCAGTGGACTTCGAGTGAATCGCTTTTTGAATGATATTGGTAAGAGTGTTGGATCCAATACCATCACATCCTCATCTCCCGACTTGGAATTGGCAGTGACACAATCGGATACGTGTATTGGTGTCGAATTGGAACACCGGGTGGGCGGTATACCCAAGGAAGACAGTTTTGTCTATGTTCAAACGGCCCTGCTGTATACCAATGCATGGACCGGAGAACGGAGGATGCGTGTTAGCACTTTGGGACTTCGTACTTGCAATAGAGCGGAATCTTGTTTCCCATCCATTGACTTTGGTGCTTTGGCGGCAATTGAATTGCGTCGGGTGGCAGATTACGTTGTACGACCCGAACAAGACTTAACGTCGACTCGTGACATGGTCATTGATCGGTGCTTGTCCATTCTGACAGCCTACAAGAGAACAGTTCTGAACGAACAAATGATACATCACCGGAGTCAGCTCGTCATGCCAGAAAAACTACGGTTGCTCCCATCGTTCGTCCTGGCTCTTGTCAAGTCTCCACTGTTGCGTGACAGCAGCGATAGACGGTCTCAACTGCCCAATCCTTGGGCTGACGAACGGTCATATCTCATTCAACAAGCAAGTCGGGCTTCACCAGCCACAGCATTTCTCATGGTCCATCCATTACTGTTTTGCATCCCGAATGACGATGAAGCCCTTCCTATGAAGACCTTTCGATCGTCGGACGATACATTGTTGTCAAAATTGCGCCACTCTCCCTACGTCCAACTTCCAGACGCCAAGAGTCCATCCATTACCAATTTGAAAGATGATCAAATCTATCTCATGGATACTTGCTTTGCCTTGTACGTATTGATTGAAAAGGGAGTATCGCAGGAACGAATCCAGGCTTTGGATCCGGAGAATGGAGCATTGGGTAGGGTGATTCGTCAACTGCGGAATTTCTCTCAAGTGATCCCCGAAGCAGCCAATCCACGGCCTACATTCCCACCGGTGATTGTGGTGAATGCCCAAAAGGAGAGTGATACGTATAATAGCCTCATGAAATGGATGGTAGCCGATGCAACACTATCCGGCACGGATCTGATGGAATTCTACAGTTATCTTCATCGAGAAGTTCAAAGTCAGCTGTAGCTCGAAAAGGGGGAAAAAGTAGAGAGTATAGGATAGGATATAGGAAAGAAATATATATATGTTATAGCTATATTGCTGACAATTAAAAAACAATGAAATAAATAGCATATCGTCCTACAATTGAAATTCCTCGTCTTCGGAATCACTTTCGTCATCACTAAAACCAGTGTATAACATTCGACCCGACTTTTGCCTACCACCATGTACATGGTCACTTTGGGCAAGTTGATCCTTCAAACCTCTGGCACGATGAGATAGTTTCCTTGCAAGACCAGCACCCTTGCTGGATAACTGTCGGACCAATTGTCGTCGACTGCCACCGCCGCCACGCCCTCGTTTGGGAGAGACCGATGTTGCCTTTCGTCGTGGTTTCTTTTTCTTGGAGAAAGACGAGGTGTTGGATTCATCGTCGTCGTCGCCATCATCGCCGTCGTCATCGTCATCGTTGAAATTATTGTCGTATGATTCACCCAACAAGGCAGTCTTGGCAGATGACGACGAGGAGGAAATCTTTTTGGTTTTCTTTTTTGATTTTTTAGAGAGCACCTCTTCGAAATTATTCTTCTCGTCATCATCATCGTTACTCTCGTCGTCTGGTCGTAGTTGATCCTTAAAGCCCTTTGCACGGAGAGATACTGGCCTTCGAATTCCACCCATACCTATATTGCTCGATAGCTGTTGGGCAAGACCTTGTCGTTTCCCTCGTCTTGGGGACAACGATACTGCCTTTTCTGGATTATTAGTAGTATTCTTCTTCTTGTTTTGTGAATTCGTTCTTTTCTTGGACGATACGGAAGAGACGTTGGATACATCATCATCATTGTCATTCAATTCACCCAATAACAAAGTTCTCTTTGGAGAGAAGGAGGAGGATACTCTCTTGTGCTTCTTTTTCGATTTTGGAGACACGTCTTCAGAATCGTCGTCTCCGCCATCACTATTGTAGCCCTTATTATTGGAACGGAATGAAATTTTCTTTGCAATATCAACACCTCTGCTGGATAGCTGTTGAGTAAGGCCTTGTTTTTTCCCTCGTCTAGGGGACAAGGATAATGACATTCGTGCTGGATCCTGCTTCTTTTTGGAGGATCCGGAACGGACAGAGGATAGGTTCGATTCGTCGTCATCATCGTTATCGTCGTCGTCGTTTGATTCACCCAGCAATAAGGTGGCTTTGGCAGACGAGGAGGATATTTTCTTGCTTTTCTTTTTCGATTTTGGAGAAACATCTTCGGAATCGTCTTCATCGTCGTTATTGTTGTTTTTCTTCTCCTTTTTCTTTTTCTTCTTTTTCTTGTTATTATTACTTGTAATATTATTCATGTTGTTGTTGTCGTTGTTGTCATCGGCATCCAATTCCAGCAGAAACATGCTGTCCATGGACTTTGACTTGTGGTGAGTCTTTTTCGTTTTCGTCTTCAATCCCCGTTTGGAGGCAGGTTTTCGATTCGGAGATAAAGGACTCAAGTTAAACAGACTCCGAGCTATGCTTGGAGATAAGCTTGACCGTTGTTGTTGTTGTTGTTCCTTGCTAGAAATACTTGCTTCTTGATCATGATTGGATCCACCAGCAGTACCACCCAGGGCTAAGGAAACGGTGTCATGTTCAGCAAACGATATCATAGATTTACTGTCGTCATCTTCATCTCCACCACCACCGCCACCACCACCTTCCACAAAGTTGAGTTCCATCCAAGAGACATCATCATCACCCTGCCGTTCCACAGGTTTCACATCCTTTCGAACAATAGTAGTAGTATTATTGTTGTTGTTGTTACAGTCATCATCAAACAAGTGCTCAATGAATATGCTCATGATGTTGATGGTCGCTGATATATATTATTCGTCCCCAAACAAGAAGAAGAAAGAAAGAGACCGAGAATCAACTCGTCGTCGTTTGGTTCTTCAGTCAGATTGAAACGACAAGAGCGAGAGAGTTAACAGCTGCGCCTGATGCTACTACACATCTTGTCTTGGTCTTGTTGAAAGTTCTAAATGGGCCCTCACACAGGAGCTCATAGATACCACGCTGGCCGGACTGTATTTAGGGAGGGAGATAGGTCATTTCTCTTTTTTTCGTGGTTGTCATCCCTTTGGTCTCATCGATGGCCTATACCGTCGGTGAGACGGGCGGACGGAAGGTCATTTGGACCAATTGGAATCACAATTGACACAAACAAAAGCGGCAACCCTATGCACCTTCCAATTCACGATCAAACAATGCATACATACAAGAATGTCCTGATGGGATAAAAAGTTTGTCGGGCCTACTTTTCCTCTATGACCTATGACGTCATCTCCTTCGCAGTCCCGTTCTGATGACGTTTAGACCGCTACTACTACTAGTACTACTAGCTAGTAGCTACATTCCATTGTTGGTCCACGCACCCAACCTGTCACTGGAATTTATTCTTTTGCACAGGTCTTTCTCTGCACAGGTCTTTCTCTGCACAGGTCTTTCTATACACACAAGAGTATTGTTACAGCTTTTTTGGTTTCACCTCTGATACCACTACTACTACTAGAAATATAATATATCACCCACTGGATCATGAGATGAAGGAACTTTCATAACTTTTGCAGGTCTTTTTAGTACTTTTAGCTTTTTGGTTTGGCTGATTGATGGTCATAAGAAGTCACAAAAAATCAAGATTCTATTTTTTCTCGTAAAAAAAAGAAAAAAAGATGTGTCGAGCCGAATCTTACCAACAAGCATCCAACAGCAGCAACAACATCATCATCACCAACAATCATGATAAGACTGATGACTATATCATCGAGAGAATTGGTGGAGAGCATCAGTTTGACTATCTGATACTTACTTTCGCACAGAATATCAAGGAGGATAACCGATTGATGCACAATATCTTCCAACAATATGACATTGACGAGCTTGCAAGAGTACAAAAACGACTCCTACAAACTGCCTTTTTACATTCCAAGGGTCATCTGACCGGTGACGAAACACGGAATCGAGTCGTCTTACACAACTATGCACTCTTTGAGAAGGGTTTGAATGAGACATATTTTGATATTCTACAAAACCATTTCGTTTCTGCTCTTCACGAGAGCTGGATCGAAAATGATGCATTCCACCTATGTGACGCGAGCTTTGAGGCTCTGCGACGGATCTTTCAAGAATCCTCGTTTGGAACAATTAGGACTGATTTTTGATGACATTCATCATAAGAAAAGGTATAATAATTTTTCATTTTAGTTTACTAGGTCTGGCCTAGCTTGTACTATGTTGAAATCTCTGTTGCCTTCCCATCATTACGAATCCTCATCTAGTTGCGAACAAGAAGAAGAAAAAGGATCTCTCACATTGCTGAGTGGAATTACGTCAATGTCATTGTTGATTTAGACTTTAGACTCAAGAGCTATATGGAGAACTTCTGAACTCTTACATTTTTAAGTGGAATAGGATCAATGTCATTGCTATTGAGAACTTCTGAACTTGGTGGATGACTCTCAGGACTCTCTCTGACTGATTGGGGGATCTAATCCTCCCCGCGTTGAAATTGACAATGACTCTCTCCGTAAATCTATACTGCTGGCCTTTTGACATATATGGAAAGTGTTCGCCATGAAAAACTAAAAAGTGTTCTCAATAACTTGACTTGGGAAGTCGGAGGTTACGTTTCGTTTCTCGAACAAGAAATAGAATATGGAGAATTCTACCACTAGTAAGAGAAAGGGATGGAATGGCATGTCAAAAGCATCAAAAGAGAACCCCCGACTGTTCCTCGAATATTATCAAACAAGCACAATATTTATTGCGTTTCTGGATTCAAAGTCTTGCAGAGTTAAGAGACTGCATAGTGTCCCTATCTCCACTAGAGAACTACAGCTTCTCATTTCGAAATCATTCTCTAAATGGAGAAGAATCCTACCAATGGTGAAGTTATAGATGCAAGGTAAAGGGCTACTAGGAGCAGGCTATTTAGGAGCTTGGTTCTTCGCAAATTGCCCAAGAGACATTCTCAATAATCCTCGAAAACGGATCCGATGACCCACCAAATATCAATCAGAAGCATAAAAACCTGGTTTCATTTGAGGCAAACACATTAACCACCACAACCACCACCAGCTTTTTTGGAAGGGGAACCATAGCATGCTTTCCAAAAACAGTCGTCTCACTCAGCACTCTGACCTTAGATCGATTGGAAATGGTACTTCAACGTGTTCTTCGAGCGGATATCAGTCTGCACAACAAACTCCAGGCCCAGTCTACAACGCCCCCATTGTGGCAAAAAGCGAAGAAAGGAATATCCTTCGAGCCAAGCGCCTTGTAGCACTCATTCTTGTCTTGGCAACTGCGACTGTTGCAACTTCCGCATACATTCTTGTCAGAGATCAAGCACGGAGTGATTTTGAAAATCAGGTAAGCAGTGGTATGGTAGCCGAACTTCACGTAGTGAAACAGAATAGTTGGACTTACGATTGATTGATCTTCTTTACACAGTTTGCGGCATACGCGTCCAAAATTGGATCTGTTTCTCGACAAAAAGCAGATAAACTATTTGATGCCTTGGATGCCTTTGCAGCCATGGTTGGCTCCCAGGCTGCTATTGAGAATGAGTTGCTCAACACAAGTTGGCCGTTCTACACAGTACCTGATTTCTCGATAAAGGCTGAAAGACTGGATGATACCATAGATGTGACAGTCACCCAATTTCTTCTAGCTCCTATTGTGCAAGAGAATGAGAGGGATGCTTGGGCCAATTATGCAAACAGCATGAATCCTGTCTGGTATCAAGAGTCTCTTGAGAATGAAGGAAACACAGACCTGACTGTAGCCCTGGCTCTGCAAAGAACCATCCCATTCATACATACCTATGACATCGTGAACCTGCGGTTGGCGCGAGTTGAGAAACCTGGAGAAGTTCTGCCCTGTTCCCAACAGTACCCACTCCGATTCAACCTAGCCACAAATGCCATGGCAATAGGATTCGATGCTCTCTCACTTGTCAAGGTAGCAGACCAATACGAAATCACGAAAAAGACTCTTCGCCCCACCATTGGCTTTGCTCGGTTTCTAATCGACAGCGAAACACTTGTAACTGGAAGCCAAGTTATGCAACCGATATACGATACCTCAGATACAACAGCAGAATACAGAAACCTGGTTGCCATCTTTGCTATGCAGCTCGACTGGCGAGAATTCTTCAAGAACATCTTGACACAAAGTCAGGATGGAGTCGTCGTCGTATTGCGCAGTGATTGTAGCACGAACATTCTGCTCCGCTTTGGAATCAACGAAACTGACACCGAAGTGGATCATCTTGAGGACTTAGCTGTTGAAGATGTCATCACCTACCAAGTAGATGGACCAGACGTAGTTCTACTGGGATACGAAGATCTGCATGACCCCAGATATGACGCCCTTGAAGCGACGGAAGTGTTTGTCGACTTGGGTTTTGACAAAAAGGATCTGCCGGAGGGGAAATGTGTTCCAACCTTGACGTTGCATTTCTACCCATCTGAGAAACTCGAAGCCACTTTCCGCAGTGCCGAACCTGCCATTTATGCATCCGTGATAGTTGTGATCTTCGTTTTCACCAGTCTAGTTTTCCTTCTGTACGTTTACTTCGTTGGAAGGCGCCAACGAATAGCAATGGAAAGAATTGTAAGGCAGGATAAGATTGTGACCGATGTCTTTCCCACCGCGATTCGAGATCGTCTCTACGAAGCCCAAAACCAACCGACAGGTAAGAGCAGGAGGGGTGGCCACGACCTTCTTGCTGGCTTTGAGGATGGTTCCAATGATATGGGTTCAGCCCCATTGGCCGACCTTTTTCCAAGCGTGTCTGTGGTGTTTGCCGATATTGTTGGTTTCACAGCATGGTCTTCAGCCCGGGAGCCACAGCAAGTATTCCTACTTCTGGAAAGCATTTATCATTCTTTCGACAAGATTGCATACCGTCATGACATTTTCAAGGTCGAGACAGTCAGCGATTGTTATGTTGCTGCAGCGGGCCTGCCAGAGCCAGTGGACAATCATGCCGTGCTGGCATGCAAGTTTGCTCTGGATTGTTTGAAAAAAATGAGGCAATCGACTATCAAGCTTGAGGTTTCGTTGGGACCTGATACGGCCGATTTGGCATTGAGAATTGGAATCCACAGGTAAGTCAGTTTTTCGGTGTCGCAATTCAACTCATTATTGTATCTTCGTTCTCAACAATGTCTCGCATCATAAACAACGAATAGTGGTCAAGTCACAGCAGGTGTCCTCCGCGGGGAACGAAGTCGATTCCAGCTATTCGGTGACACCATGAATACGGCTTCTCGACTGGAGCATAGCGGCGAAAAAAATCGGGTCCAGATCTCCCAAGCAACTGCGGATTTGCTTGCTGAAGCCGGCTTGTCGCATTGGACGACTCCTCGAGAAAGAACAATTTACCTCAAGGGCAAAGGTGACATGCAGACTTATTGGATGCGCAAGACCAAATCATCACGGCCAGCAACGCCTGCTGGACTATTGACGCCAACACAGACAGTAGAAACTGTGACACATTCTGAATTGACTGAACGTTCAGAAGATAGCGATAGCGAAGAAAAAATGGACAAGACAGAGCGGCTGGTTGAATGGACGGTGGCAGTTTTGACGTCACTGTTGCAACAGATTATTGCTTCCAGAGGTGGGGACGTCCAAGACATCAAGTCCCTTTCCGCTGCCGAGAGTGGCACAGGAAGTGGGCGGACGGCGTTGGAAGAGTTTGTTCCAATCATTCCATTAAAGCGTTTTGACGAGGAAGAGGTCAGGCTTCGTCCGAAGCCAGCCTCTATTGACATCGGTGACGAGGCCAGATCTCAACTGCGGAACTACCTTTTCATTGTCGCCGGAATGTACCACGACAACCCGTTCCATAACTTCGATCATGCAATTCATGTAACTGCTTCTGTAAAAAAGTTATTGGCCCGCATCGTGAACATGGATGAACGGAATGGTCTGGAGATACAAAATGCAGACAGCAGCCTGGACAGTGCCGAACTTGTGGACTTGGCGGGGCATTCCTATGGCATCACGTCGGACCCGTTGACACAGTTTGCAGTTGTTTTTTCTGCCATCATCCATGATGTGGACCATCCCGGCGTTCCGAATACACAGCTAGTGAAAGAAAATACCAGATCCGCTCAAGTCTACAAAAAGTCCGTCGCCGAGCAAAACAGCGTGCATCTAGCTTGGGATATCTTGATGTCTGACAAATTCTCTGCACTCCGAGCTTGCATCTATCAGACAGAATCCGAACTCCGACGATTCCGCCAACTAGTAGTCAACACAGTGCTGGCTACAGATATTGTTGACAAGGAACTTCAAGCGCTTCGCAGATCCCGTTGGAAGGAAGCATTTTCCAATGTCAAATCAGCGAGCGAATCACCTGATGAGGATGTTGTAAGTGAAGACCGCAAGGCCACCATTGTTATAGAACACTTGATTCAGGCTTCCGATGTCTCGCATACCATGCAGCACTGGCATATCTACAAGACTTGGAATGAAAAGTTCTTCATGGAATGTTACGGTGCTTACAAAGGAGGTCGTGCAGATTCCGATCCAAGCGAGAAGTGGTACAGGGGAGAAATCGGATTCTTTGACTTTTACGTCATTCCGTTGGCGAAGAAATTGGATAGCTGTGGCGTCTTTGGCGTATCATCAGATGAGTATTTGAATTACGCGATTTCAAACCGGGAGGAATGGGTTCGGGAAGGGGAAGCCATTGTAGACGCGTACATTGCCAAGTTCAACAAGCATCAATGTTAATAAGTGTTGGTGTTTGGTTGCAGACCGTCCATTGTTTTTATTGCTACTAGTAAATACCTCTCGTATATAACTTGGTGTTTGTGATATGTCATGTTGGATACGGGATCGTGGGAGGGACGCACGTACGGTCATGAGGACTAACTCGATCCCCCTTCCACAAATGACAAAACAGCGAGAAGTATCATTCTTGGTGGACAAAAAGTTCGTCGGGCCTATGACCCAAGACCTGATCCAGTCTTGCTCTATTTATAGTCTCAGACATATTACGAGCACCCCCAAGACATGTGTCAACTCCTTCGAGAACTCGATGACTTCTCGTCGCTTCTCACCTTTTGGGTTTCAATACCATACTAGACAAAAAGGTTGAAATACCATTGACAAAAATTGAAAAACCAAGCTTCTACATACTATATTGTAAAGATGTGTCGAGCAAAAATAACATATCCCCAAGCAGCCAGCAACAAAAACAAGGCTGACTATATCATCGAGACAATCGGTGGAGAACATCAGTTTGACTTTCTCATGCTTACTTTCGTGCAGAAAATCAATGATGACAAGCGATTGATGCATATCTTCAAACACTATGATATTGACGAGCTTACAAGAGTACAAAAAAATCTCCTGCGAACTGCCTTTTTACATTCCAAGGGGAATCTGAGTGGCGAAGAAACACGGAATCGAGTTGTACTACAAAATTACGCACTCTTTGAGAAGGGCTTGAATGAAGAATACTTCGATATTCTACAACACCATTTCATTTCTGCTCTTCACGAGAGCTGGATCGAAAACGATGCGTTCAATCTTTGTGACGCCAGCTTTGAGGCGCTGCGACGGATCTTTCAAGAAACCTCGTTTGGATCAACGAACTAATTTTTGATGACACAAGGCAATAAGGAAGTAATAGACATTTTTTTTTTAACAAATCCCAATCGTTTGGCTGGCTGCTATCTATGTTGAAATCTCTAGTACCAAGCGCGCCATAGGAAGGTTTCTGCCAATTATGATATACCATCATTGCAACTCTTCATCCTGGTTGCGGAAATGAAAAAGAAGTGGCCAGCTTCACGAGAGCTGGATCGAAAACGATGCGTTCAATCTTTGTGACGCCAGCTTTGAGGCGCTGCGATCTTTCAAGTAACCTCGTTTGGATCAACGAACTAATTTTTGATGACACAAGGCAATAATGAAGTAATAGACATTTTTTTTTAACAAATCCCAATCGTTTGGCTGGCTGCTATCTATGTTGAAATCTCTAGTACCAAGCGTGCCATAGGAAGGTTACTGCCAATTATGATATACCATCATTGCAACTCTTCATCCTGGTTGCGGAAATGAAAAAGAAGTGGCCAGCTTGTTTTGTCGCGATGCAATAGCTTCTCAGGAACACCCGCCATTTAACGACAATCCGTACCGCGCGGGGTCGACTGCAGAAATTC
>JAAMXS010002254.1:0-24233 GCA_019693525.1 Cylindrotheca fusiformis | reverse complement strand
TGACCTGGACTGATGAAACTCACCTCTTTTCTCGATGTAGTGGACAATCAGTAGCCGATGCGCTGGCGCAGAGAGGTCTCGATTCCTGCGAGGACTATAACAATCCAAGTCGCGGAGCCAATCCCGGAAACCAATACGAAGCAGTGTCGTTTGCTCCCGATGGGAAAACCCTCTACAACATGGCCGAATCGCTGGATCCACCCAGCATTGTCGAGGTCGAATTGGATTACCGTTCGAGCCGAAACGATGCGTGCTACTCGGAAGACACGGAGGAGTCGGAGGACTCGGATCCAACAAGAAATCCGACACGAAAGCCTACACACAGACCCACTCAGGATCCAACTCCCAATCCAACGCCCAGACCTACGCCAAGTCCCACGCCTAATCCAACACCAGAACCGACTGCCGACCCATCCTCGGAACCATCCTCCGAACCCTCGAGCAATCCCTCTACTGTTCCCTCTGACTGGCCTTCCTTAGGACCCTCCAAATTGCCGTCTAGTCTTCCTAGCTGGGAACCAACGTTTGAACCCACGGACTCGAGATTTGCTGTGGGGGCACTTGGACCGTCACAAACAGGGTCCATGGGAGCAGTACCTGGCATGCAAATTGCATTTGCACTGATTACCATTACTCTATTGCTCATTGCTAGGTAAAAATACTACACTACAAGGAAGCTACAATACAATGGCTGTATACTGGCATTTTAGGAATCTCATAGAACATCTTAAAAGCTCATAAAAATGCCTCATGAGAGAGCTACTATCCCGGAAAGAAAGGACTAGCAACCTAGAAGGCAATTTCATGTTTCTATAGCGGGATATTTTACGTCGAATTTCCAATCGAAGGTACGTGTTATCTCAGTCGATGTTGGATCATATAGTCGATGATGGCTGCATAACAGAGCATCAAACCTGCATCTTCGTTGGGGGCAACATACTTGTTATCGTAGCTTCTTTTTTGTCGCTTAAAGGCAGGTTGAAAGCCAAAAATAGTAAAGACGTGAGGTCCATCGTTTCCCTCCTGACGATGAAATATCATTGCGCAGACATGCCCACCAGCATCTTTCAGGAGGAGCTGCCGTCGTTTGTTCTCCACAGAGGATGGTAGTGGTTCCAAAGTCCCAACAATTACTCCATTGTTGTCACGAGATTGAATTTGAGTTTCTCTTCGCCCCGTCCGTAGCAAAATATAATTCTCAGGTTGCCTGGAAATGGGGAAGGATTGTGACAGCGGATTCGACTGGCCAGCAGATGGTGCTGCTATTACGAATGGTTCACTGATGATGCTGTTGCTTGTGACACTATCCGCACGGGAAAATGTTCGGTCGGTTCGGGACGAGCAAACAGTATCAGCTCCAATACTTTTTCGAACAGGGGCCTTCTGAATACAAAGATTCGAGTCATTCTCTTTATTGCTCGAAGTCCGAAATGTAGTACGACCTGACAGACGACCCGGAGAGCTTGATCTTTTGCAACAAATGGTACTACCAATCTGGGGCGGCATGACGGCTAGAGTTGCTGTCATAGTTCTTGTTTGATTCTGTGGCAGAAGAAGAAAACAAGAAAGTCGAGATTGCTGTTTGTGCCTTTGTACCAACAGACTGGAATCTGTTGGGGACGCGTTGAACTATAGGAGAAGATCCAGATTTTATCCAGTGAAGAAACACAGAACACACGACCCCCCGTGAGCGATTGATGTTCGGATAATCGGAATAACCCCCAACCTTTCTTGTACCTTCAAGTCAACTAAAACAGCGTTCGTAGTCGTCATGTGTTTGGATATTCGGAATAACCCACAACCTTGACTGTACCTTTTAAAGTCAGCAAAATAGTAGTTTTCTTGCTTGGGTTGTATAAAGATCAGAGCTAGCTAGTTTTCCAGCTACTACAACGAACATCGACGGAGTAACCCCCAACCTTTACTGTACCTTTTTAAGTCAACTACTAATTAGTCTTCTTCTTATCATAGCTAGTAGTAGCTATTTTTCCAGCTACTACAACGAACATCGACCGTCAAAGAGATTTTCGTTTCTAGAGAAAAGACAAGACTTCATCCCCGTTGTTCGTAAAGCACAACCTGCCTGCCGGAAAAAGCCATGTGACCGCGATTCTCCATCGATCCATTCTGCCTTTGAACAGCAGCATTTTTTTTAAAATAGGCGGGGGCGTATTGGCGGGAAATTAACGCAGAAGAACTTGTTTAGCTTTCCCCTTCAGCTTTCTTGGTGGTAGGCAACTGGACTAAGCAAGAATCTCGTGATTTTGGAATGCAATGGGCAAGAATCCTCTCCTCATATTGTATATGTCGAGGAATTTTGGTTGACAGGCTAGATCCTTTCTTGCCTTTTGTTTATAGTTCTGGTTATTGGGAGCGCACATGGTGAAGTGAATTCGTGAAGACATGGAATCTTCTCATCTTGCACCAACGTCAGGCTGACAGGCCTGGCGCATTGTGCATGGCGCATGACAGCTGTCACCTACCGTGCATATATATTCGAATCGAGGAACAAGTTCAAGGTACTGTCGATTGTAGGCAGTCTTCATCTCCTTGTTCCAGCCAAGTGTCGTAGCTCCTACCATATATATGAAGCAGTAGGACATTTCTGTCATTAGCTCGTACCATATATATGATGCAGTAGGACATATCTGTCGGCTTCGACCGTCGGAAACAGCTTTCCCTCACTTAGAGTAGGAGCTCAAGTCCACCAGATAGGGAATTCCTGGCTTCCGACGTTTAAGGTTTTCTTGTGTGTCAAAGTTTCTTTTTCCCGACTCAGCCATTCTTTTGGGAGGGTCGCTCATTGCAGCTGCAATGTGCTGTTAATGATCTGATGTCAGTCAACTTGCTTTGTTAATTACCGACAGAATTGAAAGCGGATACTTATCATTCGTTGAAACAATAAAAAGCGAATTTCTATCGCTCGACATTATGCGAAACTCTATCTTTATATAGTTTCTCATAACATTCAAGAGGCGGAAAAGTAATGATATTTCCATGGAACACGTAGTTCCTACAAGCGTCCTAGTGGACTTGACACTTGACTTCGTGTTTTGACAATATTTTTGTTTCGCTGTTCTCCTGCTGTCCTGGTTTCTACTGTTTCTTCGATCCGAATCGTAAAAAGAACTTGATTCCGACTAGATTCCTTCGTACCTGAACGTACTGGAGATTGGCGGGAAGGCAATTTGATATTCTCGTCTTTTTTTGGGCATTAACACATATCTTTCTCATAAGCTGCAAACAACCAGCCTCTTCTTTTCTT
Organism: Cylindrotheca fusiformis; assembly: GCA_019693525.1. Taxonomy (NCBI): domain Eukaryota; phylum Bacillariophyta; class Bacillariophyceae; order Bacillariales; family Bacillariaceae; genus Cylindrotheca; species Cylindrotheca fusiformis. The sequence continues at coordinate 20,968 of JAAMXS010002254.1, read as the reverse complement.
TCACCTCTCTTTGCCATGACCATCGCCACTGAAGTCACGAGAGCATCGAAAGCTAAAAATCCGTCGATGGTCCGCTTTGATCCAAGATGTCGCGTCAGACCGATTCTTCGCAATACCCGTTTACCCGAACCGGTTCTTGCCGATCTCTGGTATACCCGAACAGAGATGAAGCGAATCAAGCAAGATTGCAGAAACGCAATGAAACTTGCAGCACGAAGAGGAATCTCATTTTCTCAGCACAAGGCCGCCTTTCGAGGCCTCGAAATGTTCCATCCTAAAATCTCCCAAAGACGAGAATTAAGGCGTATCGATGGATGGGATCTTGTACTGCATTTGCAATCTGACAACAGGTTCTCTGGCGAAAAAGGCCGAGATCAATTGGGAAAACTCTACGCAAGACTGAATGTGAAAAGCGCGGAAGAAGCACGAGAGCGAGCTGCCCGAGATGCAAACGATTTGCTGCAGCCTGAAGGGACCTGGGAGATTCCGACGGACGCGCTTCCACAAGTCGAGAAAATGATCACTGTTTCCATTCTTCCACGGAACCCAACGGCTGCTACACTGTCTCCATTGATGGAACGCACGTCCGTGTACTGATTTTTTGAACGTGCCCGTTCGCCAATTTTGAATGTACATTACATTCCACACACATTATTTGCCTTGCCTGAGAGCTTTCCTTTTTTGATACGTACTTGCTGATACAATCGAACAAGTATTTAGTTTTTGATAAATTAGTTCTACTAATATTCTTCGAGCATTTGCCAAACAAAGCGGGAGACAAGGGTTACCTTTTACCATTTTCAACAGCGACACGGCACCCAACTCTTCAAGCAACAGAATGAAACGCTCATCGTTCGCTTTTCTTGGGCCTATTGAGAAGTACATGGTCTGTATGCAGGATTTAAAATATCTCAGTCATAGAATGAGACATAATAGAATGAGCGCGCCGTCACGCGCCAAGAGACAAACAATAGCTAGTAGCAGTAGCTGCTAGGTGGCCTCAGTTGTGCGGGAATGAATTCTGACTTTCTCTGGTTTTTCCATCCACTATTTCCGATAGCATCAGTTTTGGCTGCAGCAATTCAGTTCAAACTCTACTAGCTGAGGCAGTTTTGGCTACAGCAATTCAGTTCAAACTCTACTAGCTGATCTATTCAGGTAGCGGAACGAATGAAATGCACGGAGAAAGTCAGAAATTCTGTCACTGTTCACAATATCGTGATAAACGATTCAGTTCAAAGTCTACTAGCTGATCTATTCAAACAGCAGAACAAATGTGAAGCACAGGGAAAAGTCAGAATTCATCAGAAGTTGACGAAACAAAAACGTTTCCTTCCCAGTTCATTATTGAAAAAGACACAACTTGATTTTTAGAGTTGTGGTACTAAGATGATGATAATCCCAACATCACATCCCAAACAGCATTGGGCATTCATTCATCTAACCAAACCTTTTCTTGCCATTCAAAGGTTGCGTCGCTGGAAATATAGTTAAGGCTTTGATAGAGGCTGGACTTACCCTCCATTGTGCTGTTCGGAAGTCCTGAGAATGGGAAAGAAGTGAAGCACTTGGTGGATGCTGCGGGAGGCACGACGGGTATGGTGAAGTTCTTCAAGGGCAATCTTCTCGAGGAAGGTAGTTACGAGGAGGCCATGAAAGGATGTTCCGTAGTTTTTCAAGAAAGCTGATTCATCCAAGGTCGATGAACTGCTCTTGGGACCTGCTGTCAAAGGAACACAGACTGTCTTGAGCTCAGCGGCAAAGACTCCATTTGTGACCAGTTCCGCCTACACCATGGCCTACTGACTCAGCAGACCAATTCGATGAACCAGATCACGTCATCACGGAAGCTGCCTCGCGAACATATAATCCTTATGCCTACTCCGAAGAGCGTTTGCAGATTTTGTCATTGAAAAAAAAAAACGCCCTTGGAGAAAACGCTTCTCGGCGTGTTTCATCGGTGCGCTGATTTTGTTTCCCAAGGTTTCCGAAAAGGTGTAGTTAGGCAGTATGAAAGTATGCTTCTCGACATGTTTCATAAGTGTACTGAAGAGTTTTTCGTGCCTAAAGAGGGAAACTGACCGCAAACTTCCAGCAACTTTCATATTTCACTGTTGTACCCATAGTTCGTTCTAAGTTCATTTCGTTCTCCTAATTTAGATTGCGGATAATTAGTAGCTAATCATTATCGAACAACAGCAAACACTTTTTAAGTACATCCTGAGTGCCTCTGAAAAAGCTGTGAAAAACTTGAAATAACGAATTAGATCGTGCCGAGAAGTTGAGGTGGTGTCAGTAAATCCTTATTAACGATGAGCATGTGTGCCAACAATTGGTCGTTTCTCAACCACAACGATGCATCAACCTTAGTAGATATACCAAAGAACGGGCTTCGGAGTTGGTGGCGAGGTTTGATAGCGAAGCAGTAGTGCCTAGAACTCAAGAATATCTCCTTTATTTGATGGGATACGGGGATTCGTATGATGAATGATGAGTCACATAATTCCTCCGCTTTTTTGCATTTTCGCAAGATCCAAGTTGATCTGAGGAGTTTTGCACGACCATTTATTATTTGTATGCCAGGTGCGAAATCTCCGAGAATCATGCCACAACGAGGAGATGCGCTTCTTATCATATATTGTTGCCGTCTTTATTGCCTCGCAAACGTTCGTAGACGTTCCTGTGCGTGGTGCGTGATTGGTTCTGATCAATACAGAAAGACTAGCCGGAAGAATACTGCAAACCACATGGGACATAAAATCAAGACCAACAACATCAGACCAACAAATCTACACAACATCAATACAACCAACTAAGAAAAAGCAATGAATATTCCAACAACACATCCCGTCATGGTCACTGGTGCGACTGGTGAGTATTAAGTCCAAGAAAATCCCAGATAGCTTTGGTTATTCATTTTCTAATCAAATGTTTTCTCGCCATTCAAAGGTTATGTCGCTGGACCTCTGGTAAAGGCTTTATTGGAGGCTGGACTTACAATTCATTGTGCTGTTCGAAGTCCTGACAATGAGGAAAAAGTAAAACACTTGGTGGATGCTGCGAAAGGTACAAAGGGTAATTTGAAGTTTTTCAAGGGCGATCTTCTCGAGGATGGCAGCTACGAAGAGGCCATGAAAGGATGTTCGGTCGTTTTCCACACAGCATCACCATTCTTTCTAAATCCGGATCCATCCAAGATTGATGAACAGCTCTTGGAACCTGCTGTTAAAGGAACACGAAATGTCCTGAACTCAGTGGCCAAAACTCCATCTGTGAAACGAGTTGTCGTGACAAGTTCGATCGTCGCAACATGCACTGACCCAGCAGACAGATTAGATGAACCTGGCCAGGTCATCACAGAAGAATGCTGGAACAAAACCGCCTCGCGCTCTTATAATCCTTATGCCTACTCGAAAACGCTTGCGGAGAAGGAAGCTTGGAAAATTGCAGATGCCCAATCTCAGTACAAACTCGTTACCGTCAACCCTGGATTGGTGATGGGTCCAGGCTTGAAAGTCCACCCTACCTCGACGTCGTATGGTATCTTGAAGCAAGTTGGAAAGGGTGATTATGCTAGCGGCGCACCAGGACTTGCCTTGGCTGTTGTCGACGTTCGTGATGTTGCAAAAGTCCATGTTGCAGCTGGATTTTCGGACAAGGCGGAAGGGCGATACCTTGCTGTTGGACATAACACTTCCATGTATGAAATGTTTGCAAAGACAATGGCTCCAAAGCTGCCAGATTATCCTTTGCCGAAAAGGAAGATTCATTGGTTATTGCTATGGTTGATTGCTCCATTCATCGGCATGGAGAGACGCACGATCTGGCGTGGGGTAGATATTGAGTATGACGCCAAGAATGACAAGAGCGTAAATGATTTTGGCATTGAATACGTGCCAATGGAGAAAACTCTTCTCGACATGTTCCATCAGTGCGAAGATGGAGGACTATTTCCCAAGCTTCCCAAGAAGGATTAGCTAAGTTGACAGTAAATAGAATCAATTAGAATCAAATGGAAATCACATTCTAGACCTTAACAAGCTGAAGGTTTGGCAGAATATGATATCGAGGTTATGTTGAAAAATTTAAATACTGTAGCTTCAGTCTTTCGAATTCAAGCTCTATTTATTTGATGTTCTGTTCTGGTCCTCGGTTATTCGTTTGACCAAAAATTTCAGTTTTTTCCGAGACTGCATCGACATCGTCATGGTCTTGCTGTGGGATCGTTTCAGTCCCATCTTGCGATCCCAATTGTGAATTTCTTGCTGACTGTTTGTGCTCTTATCCAACGCCTCTGCAAACCTTTTCACGTCCTCGGCGCTGTAGGGGACAATGTTGCTAGTAGCATCTTTCTCCTTTGAGCTGCTCTTCCGTCTAGGCACCACTAGTTCTTGACGGGGTTTCTCATCCTCACTTTTTAATTGAGCTTTGGAATCTTTGAAAACATCATCCAAGCTGTGTGGGTAGTCCATGTCTTCCAATGGACTCGAGGCTCGTATCCGTGTTAACTCATCGACAGAATCGTAAGTTTGCAGATTTGTGGGAGTCAGTTTTTCTAGTCGATTCATTTCAGTAAAGAAATTACCCCCCATACTACTGCTTGTGGAATTTCGTCTGTGCTGCGAAATATGGCGCATCCGTATTGGTGTTGGTTCCAGCGAAGACTCGTTGGTGAGTGTTGATGCTTGGTAGGGATAGGAATACGGATGAAGATAATGTGGATCGGAGGGATGATGTCGCACTGATGGGTGGTACATTTGCATGTTTGGGTGGTAGTACTGCATGGAATAATTAGCATGTTGAGGCAACGTTGGATTCGTATTCATGCTGGATATGCTGTGACCAGAAAACATAGCAGGATTCTGTGGTAAGCCGACATGGGAGTAACTATATGGGGCTTGTTGAGGTTGATGTGTTTGCTGATGTGATTCCGATTCTTGTTGCCTTTCATTTGCTTCTTGCTGTATCTGCACCAGCAGAGATCGTTGAGACGACAACAATGATAGAAATCTATCATCATTATCCATTCTATTCATCCCAGGGCTCTTTTTGCACAACCGAAAAGGTTGAAATTGTCGAAATTGAGGTGAAGCTATCATTGGTTTTGCTGATCGTGAAATGGGCTTGGTAATGTATGTGTGTAAGGAGGTTTTTGCTTCGTAGAGTAGGGGATTTTCGTGTTACAGTAATGTCAATGCACCCTACGCGATCTCCCATAGATAAATGTGGATTCACCAAAGTCACTTCATGTCAAAGTGTATTGATCCCGTTTGAGGAATTCTATAAATCCATGAGACATATACTGCAATTCTGGTTTTTAACCCTAATAGACCAGTCTTGGGGGGCAAGACCGACTACTTAACCATCGGTCATGCGAAAACCATGATTCATTCGAATGGATCAGGACAGCGCATAATTACATACTCTCATCCGACATTCCTTCCAGTCTGACCGCATCCACTTCCCGATTGCATCAGCTCTCACCATACACACACTGCCTCCAGCCTAACATGTACGCTATAGTATGACTATCGTCCGGAAGTCCCGTTCATGTCTTTTATTCTTTCTATAGTGATATTCGCGACCCACTCATTGCTGAACACTCCTTGTGTTGATGGGTTCATTCCCTATCCAAGTTTCCGTACGCCGACTGCTCCGCTGTTCCTGTCCGCCTATGAGGTTAATTGGTATGATTTCGGTGTTTGTAATATCCCTGGAGTCGACTGGAAACGACCTAGCAAGGTGAATCAGGATGCCTGGTTTCGACATGATGATGTTGATCAGCATGCAATCGTCGGAGTCTTGGATGGACATGGAACTCATGGTCATGAACTAAGCGATTATTTTGCGGCATCTTTGCCATCGGAATTTCTGAAACAACTCAATAACTCAGCCCCAAGTTACACAGAATTGGAGCGACGGATTGAGAATCTCGCTGGCTTCAAACTCGATACGAATGCCAATACTGAGTTTGAAACTGCTCTGATTCATGCCTTTCATGGCACTCATTGGAATGCAATGTCAAATCCGGATTTGAAAACTGGCCGAAACGGTGCAACATGCATTGTTTGCTGCATTGAAAAAGAAACCAAAAGCTGTAGCGTCGCCTTTGTCGGAGATTCAAGAGCCATCTGCATTCGCAAGGATGGCATTCACGTCGTGGCAGAAGAAACCGCAGTGAATCTGCCCCACGAGCGACAAAGGATCGAAAATGGAGAAGGTAGTATTCGAGGGAAGAATGTATTCTATGGACCTGTTGGGATTGCCATGACTAGGGCCCTGGGTGATGCCGTATTGCTTCGAGCCGGAGTCGTCCCAACTCCAGTCGTCAACACTTTTCAGCTCAGCGACGGAGATGTTTTGGTATTGGCTACAGATGGTGTATGGGATGTCTTGACAAATCAAGATGTTCGTGTAATTATCGAGAATCATGGGAAAGCTCATGACGCATCGGAAGCAATCGCCAGTGAAGCTAGAAAGAGATGGATCGGAGAATTGCCCATAATGGATGAAGCCAAAGCTGATGATATTACTGTTATGGTAATCTACTTCAATAGGTATTGATAGATACTTAATCACCATCGGAAGTGATGAAGAATGCCAAGCAGGAATGCGGAGAAGTTTGCGTAGAGAAAGATGAAATCACACCAAGAACTCTAGATCAAATCTGTTCTCTCCATCTTGCTGATATTCCACTGATGAGGTCAATTGCCTCTAATCTTGTCGAAATCGATGAATAGAATAGAGTGACGGTCAATAACATACCTGTATAATCTCATTGTCAATAATGCAGTTGTCAAACAAGTTAGAACTCTCCATATCCCCCTGCAGGTTGGGGGTTTAGCATACATGAGCCTTTTCCCCTCCTTTCGGTCTACAGTATCCCTAAAGAGATCGCAAACGCGAACAGGCAGAATCACGACCACTGACACAAGCGAGCGCCAAATTTGAGCCTCATACTCAGGACTGCGGATGCTAAGTACTCACCTGATTGTCCGAAGAGAACTTGGTGCGTCGCCCCTTCTGGAATATGGTTGCGACACACAAAAGGCCCATTACTAGTAGTAGGTGCATCGCACAAGAAGAAGTTCGGTTCGACTTCGGGTGGTAACGCTGGATTGTGCCTTCTTCGATCAGAAACACTCGTTATCATGTTGCAACCCAACATCCGACAGTAGCAAGCAAACAAAAGTAAAAAAATCGCTGCTTCAACGACAGCTGAACGTGAATTGGAGAGAAACTTGTTCTGATCGAGACTGACATTATTTTTTTAATATGCACGGGTGAAGACGTTTTTCCAGGGAACGGAAGGGAAGTTTTTCTGGTCGCCACAAAGGGTATAAATAAGGTTGCAATTTCAAAAGCCTTGATACATTTGCTTGCTTCACATTCAGAATTAGATCATCTTGAGGCTATACAATCCAGGCCCAAAAAAACTAGAAAAATATCCATTCACAACTTCTCCCATCACAGTATTGGACCGGTCGCATTCGTGCAATAAGATGGAGTTGTACAACGATTCTGTTATCAATGCGATTGAGAGCTGGAAGGCAAGTTGCGAACATATACATACGTGGAAAGATCTTGTCTCTGGACCAATTCTTACACCCATTCTTTGCCTTCTCTCTTTAGACCATTCAAAGTCTTCCCGAATACAAAACCGTTGTGGGTGAGCTGCTTTTCAGAGAGTAAGTCATATCCATATTTTGCCAGCATCTTTGGAATGACAATATCCAGCACATCATGCTCAGACTGTCTTTGCACATAGAGTTTTTAACCTGGCCCCAGGAGCAATCTCCATGTTTGGCTTTGGCGAAGGCATCGATGAAGGAAACCTTCCAGAAACTTTATTCAAATTACCTGCTTTCAAGAGACATACGGTTGGAGTTGTCTCAAGGCTAGAATCCGCCCTGGAAATGATGGCCGGGAACGATATGGAGAGCTTGGCAAATGCGTTGAGTGATCTAGGATCGAAGCATATTGTGTATGGAGTCCGACCTGCTCATTATCTTGTTGTTGAGGCGGCAATGGTTCGAACTCTCCAGCTAGGGCTGAAAGAGCAATGGACATCATCGATTAAGAAAGACTGGGCGGCTGTCTTCAAGTTCATTGCTCGTGCAATGATGTCCGGAGCTGAGAACCGGGTGGAAATTGTCAAGTCTACAAGGCGGGACACAGAGCACAAGAAGGTTGCTACGCTGCGTTTAAAAGCAATAACCCCTTCCAAACGAACGGAGGCGCTGAATCGCCAAAGTCGTTGTTCGGCAACAAGTCGGTTTGATGGCAAGAAGTTGTGTCTGCCTGGGAGGTGCAGTAGTGAACCTCCGAGACGCCCGTTACGAGGTTCGCTATTTGAACTATATGATGAAAAAGAATGGGATGATATCAACGAAAGTAATCGATCAAGCCCGGAGACCAATACGACTATCAGTATGATGAGTGGCGATAGTGACTTTTGGTTCTGGGGAGACAGCAGTATTGAACCTCCCAAAATGCCACAACGAAAGTCTCCGATTTCAACAAAAAATGCTGAAAATGGTTCTCAACGACAATCTTCGGCTATCCCGGACCAAATTCTGTTCCCTACAATGAACGTTGAATATTCGTTCAATTCTGTAAGAGTGTCCCGAGCAAGATCTGAACTGTTCCCTCCCTCTTTGTACACAGCAAAGGGGACATCTGCATCCGCTCGGTTTGGGCCATTTCATTCACTGGACAAAACACCTATCTCTCCAAGGCGAAGGCGTTCGCCTCCTCGAAGTTGGCCAGGCATCACATCTAGTGCTGCTTAAGAACGACGAGGCCAAGGTTAAGATTTTGATTAAACGATACTTAAAACATATTAAACGATACTTAAAAGATATTGAAAGTTTTACTCCCAAGTTCATCTTCATACTATTCTCAAATTTTGGCATGTCCTAATCCGTTGGTGCTACTGAATTAGTCTCCTATCGATAGATCTTGTCTGCCGGTCGTTCGACTTGATGGGAGAGAAGTGCTAGCCAATGTCCACAATAACACGCGACAGAATCACAAGAGATGACCAAGAAGAGGGCTGATGACAGCATCCTTTGCTTTCGTGCCGAGCAAAGGGCAAATGACGAGGTCGCTTTGTGAGATTGAACGATTTGAGTAGACTAAATATGTGGGAAGAACAGAAACAAAAAACTCCGAGAATGCTGCCTCAAGATCGTATGGCTGGACTCCAACAAGCCTGTGAGAGTGCCGCAACAATGGATCAAGATGAACTGGAGAAGGCAATTTGCGAAATTCGACGATGCGAGGCTTTTTTGAGCGATGAGCTTGAACGAAGACGAAGAGCTTGCGAGGAAGCCATCTGTAGCAGAGATGAAAACACATCAATACCCGGCAAAGTTCTCGATCAAGTCTGTCTGTCGAAGTTTTTGACAGTCGAAGAATGTGGTCGATTGCTTTTACTCGTGTCAAAATCGATGTTGCAACATTATGGTCATCAGCATGCCTGGGAGATAATATGTCGTCAGAAATGGCAAAATGTCGCCCATGTCCCAAAGACTATCTGCGACCGAAAGGGCTACGAGTGGGTTTTCCGGCAGTTATCGGTTGGCCAGCAATCATACGATTTGATCTCATCTTTCAAGCCACCCACCTTGTCGTTGAAAATGCTTACCTTACTGATCAGTGTGAGAAATGCGGCCATGGCGGAAGTGGTGTCGATTGCTCTTAGGGATGACCCACTCAGACAGTTTCTCGAGAATGGAGAGCTCAATGTATCGCTCAAGGAAACCGTGGAGCTAGGCAAGTTTCCGGTATCCGAAGATGGTGCCCTGGACTTTGTGGCGCCTAGAATATCAAAATGGACGGCGACAATGCATCTACTACGAAGTGATCGCGCTCAGTGTGTCTGTTTGCACAAGACAGTGGCATGTTCCTGGGGAGAGTACGACTACTTGGATGATCCAAACATTGAAGAAGAACGGCAAGAATACAAGGATAAGGAGGTTAAGGTGGGATCGAACAATACATTATCCACTGTCACAAGACCTAAAGTTGAATCCAAGATTCCACCAATGGAAGTTGACATGGGCTACATGGAATTCACCACCGACGGACTAGAGCTTTCTCGCAGGGGCAAGCATCTGGAAGATCGAATACGAGACCGTACCACCACTATGGATGCCTATGATTGTCTGAAATTTGAGCCAACCTTGATATGTCATACGCGGGACTACTGCGAATCGTCCAACTCGGTCGAATTGGTCTCAAATGAGCTGCGTCTCGACCTTTGGAAGCGATACTGTAGTGGTGCGGCGGAACTGTACCACAGTCACAACGAGGAGAACAAGCACGGTGTGACTCTGGTTCATCTTCTGGACAACTTGTTGGATTGGGAAGGGCATTGAAAGCCGAATTGTTGTACAAGAAACAAGAACAATATTCTCATTCAATGACGTTGGTTCATCTTTGTTCCATTTCAGTACGAAAATCATCATCTTTTGGGGACAGAACAAAGATTCTAGTGGAAAGAAACTAATGAAATAGATTACTAGTCATACAAATTGGTTTAGAGACAATGGTATTCATCATTTGTTCTCAACAATTTTGGGATCAACTTATTCCACCATTTCCGACTGCTGATTTTTTCGGAGACGATCCTTTGGGAGAGACACTGCACCACAGTCCTAGTATGTTTTGGTAATGGGCAATAAAACCCTTCTGAGTTTCCTCGGGGACGATCCTTTGGGAGAGACACTGCCCCACAGTCCTAGTATTTTTTGGTAATCGGCAATAAAACTCTGAGTTCCGTCGGTTGAATCTTTAAATATAGTTAGTCGTACCAAAAAAATCCTGATATGTAATCTGATTTCTAAAAGCTCGTAACACTTAGTATCCTCCATAAGACAGGGTTTTAAAACCATTTGCCCTTCCGACATAAGTATCACTACATTATCTAGTAGTGCTGTTCGAGATTTTGAGTCTGGGCAGAAAATATGCATTCGATTGTTGTTTCTCCTACATGAGAGATACTGTAGCATGTTGAAGTGAAGAGAACCCATGCTGGTACAGGTGGAAATGGTTGGCGTTTTTGTCACTCAAGGTTTTAAACTTGAGCAATTGGAGAAGGAAATTGAGCGGTTCTCTTTTGTCAGAATTTTTGACATCTCAAACTCAGTATCAGATCCATACAACCCCCACCCGCACACACACACACAACTGATCATATCGCATCATTGCAGGATGGAACTATACAACGATTCCGTTTTCAACGCAATCGACAGCTGGAAGGTAGGTGTGCATTTTGTCGCAAATATACCTTCGATTCGAGCCCGTTCTTACAATCGTCCTCTTCTTTCGCTGCTAGCAAGTCCAAAAAATTCCTGACTACAGAATCCGTATAGGCGAGCTGCTTTTCCGAGAGTAAGTGCTGCATCCACCTGTTGTCAGAGTCTTTGGAATGACGACATCCAGAATACTTGCCTTACTGCTGTTGAATCGGTTCTTTCCATATAGCATCTTTATCCAGGCCCCAAGAGCAATCTCTATGTTCGGTTTTGGCGAGGGCGTCGACGAAAGAAATGTCCCAGAATCCTTGTTCAAGCTACCTGCTTTCAAGAGACATACGGTTGGAGTTGTCTCAAGGCTAGAAGCCGCAATGTCGATGATGGCAGGAAATAATATGCAGGCCTTGGCGGGTTCATTGAGTGATCTTGGATCCAGGCATGTTGTGTATGGTGTCCAACCAAATCACTATCTCATTGTTGAGTCTGCGTTGGTTCGAAGTCTCCAGCATGTGATGAAAGATCAATGGACACTATCGATTAAGAAAGATTGGGCAGCCGTCTTCAAGTTTATTGCTCGTGCAATGATGTTGGGAGCTGAGAATCGGGTGGAAATCGTAAAGGCTACACGGCGAGACGCAGAACACAGAAAGGTTGCAACGTTGCGGATCAAAGCAATACCCCGTTCCAAACGAACGGAGGCACTGACTCGCCAAAGCCGTTGTCCTGCAACCACTCTGTTTAATGGCGACAACCTGCGACTGTCTGATAGCTGCAACAGCATACCTCCTACAACCACTTCTCGTGGTTTGTTGGATGAACTTTATGATGAGAAAGACTGGGATGATATCACCTTCAGTGATATTAGCTTAAGTGACTTATCAAGCTCGGGGACGAATACAATTGGGAGTATGATGAGTGGCGACAGCAGTATTGAACCTCCCAAAATGGCAGAACGCAAACCTCCGATAGTTTCAGCAGAGAGCGCTTCAGATGGTTCTCACCGACAATCTCCGTCTATACCCGACCAATTTATGTTCTCTCCTTTGAGTGATAAACATTCGTTCCAATCTCCAAGGGTTTTCCATGCAAGATCAAAGATATTGCCTCATTCTTTGTACGTAGCAGACGGAACGTCTGCAGACACTCGATTTGGGCCAGTTACTAATTCAGCGGACAAAACACCTACATGTCCACGACGATTTGGGCATTTTTAAATCAAACGACAGAACACCAGAAACAACTTAATTTTACAAGAGCGACCTCGAAGATGGCCAGCAGGCATCGTATCGAGCGCCACTCATGAATGACAAAATCAGATTTAGTCTCTTGATTTGACGATAGTTAAAAGAAGTTATTACTACCAAGATGTCCTTGACTAGTACACTAGCAATCCATCATTTCTCAAAAGATATATCTGAGAAAGCAAAGCATCCAGAACAAATCACTGTTCACTCCTCGCGACAGTCAGCCTGTACTAGTTCGATGTCAAAGGAGTGGTGAGGGTCACATCACCTTATCAGGAATAAAAAGACTGTTGCGGGTGCGACTAGTAGTATTTCAGCATATTGTTTGAGAGTTTGCAACAATATTCCGTTCTCACTATACTCTGCTATATACGCTCACTCGTATTTTATTGTGTGAAAGATGCGCGACGAATCGACATGTACTATGACAACATCTTGTTCGATGGAATTTTGAATATAGAGAGACAAGTACTGGTCAACAGCAGGACCTAGCAAGGCTGAAATTTGGTGTGTGGGATTCCAGAAATTCGATGTCAACGGAGTGGTGAGGGTCACATCACCTTATCAGGAATAAAAAGACTCCGTGTTGGGAACGGGTGGGCTACTCCCACTGGTTGCGGGTGCGATTCCAGTGCATTCCAGACCTCTCGATCCTGTCCATTTTTTGGTGTATACTCACAGCCACATCGTGCAGCCCCTAATAGAAGTTGAGGAATCGACTGTCCAGTCGGTAGGTGTGGCGCCACAAAGAGGTATACAGTACACTTCCAAAAGCATCAGAGTTTCTCCTTATAGAGGAGCGAACCTACCTACAGTGTATACAAGTTGAGGACCAGCTGGTAGGCGCCACAAAGAAATTTGAGGAAGAAGTGGTAGGCGTGACGCCACAAAAAAATGATGAGCCAACATTCAATCGTATATTTTTCAGTCTTGGATTGACCCATTGCCAAAAAATAAACAGCAAAGCTACTGACACGAGGAACACATGAGCCTATAGAGAGATAGAAATTCATTTTACTATACTTCAAAACTTCCTATCTCTAGAAATTTGGGGTGACATTTACTCGTGATTGATAGATACGATGTGACCGAAACAATTATGCATTTTCGCATTGATGATAAATGGACTATGGACATATGGAACTGATAAAACATAAGTGTAAGCGTGATTGATTGATATGGTGTGGCCGAAACATAAATGAATGCAACTAAATATAAAGCAGCTATGACATATGTGTGAGAAAAGACGCGGCATTGCACCTAGATCGGATCAGATGGGGTATTTGTAAGATTGAACGTCTTGTTCGCGACAAAACGATTAAGTGGAGCCTGTCTTGGGTGCTACTCCGAAAACGGTTGGGTTCGCTGACTAATTAAGAAAAGGGACTCAGGGTGAGTAAAGCTTTCTTCATAAAGAGAACCCATGCAGTTACATCGGGTGGTGGTGTTTTAATTGTTGGTACAATAAAGAGACCTCACTACAATGATCAGAAACGTACTATGTATCATGTTCCAAAGAAGTCCCCAAGGTTTCTCTTTTTCCTCTCTTTTCTTCTCTTGACAAAAGAATTATCGAGCGGAGGGACGATGGCGCCGAGATACTATAGTCTGAAAGTCTAAGACCCGTTACCCAGAAGATCGATACAAACTCCCACACTAAGAGATCCTATCGCATCAATTACAAGATGGAACTGTACAACGATTCCGTGGTCAATGCAAGCGTGAGCTGGAAGGTACTAATGCGAACTTGCGTGCCCTGATTGATAGGATCTTCAATGAATCTGCTTATTCTTACAATCGTCGCCTTCTTTCTCTACTAGGAGGATGTCAAAAGCATTCCCGACTACAGAACCCTTATCGGAGAGCTGCTTTTCAGAGAGTAAGTGATGTATCCACGTTTTGTCTTGAGTCCAGGGAATGGCATTATCCAGAATGCTTGCTTATCAGACGGTTGTTGTTGATTCGATTCTTTGTCTGCTATAGAATATTTAGCCAGCGTCCGGGAGCAATCTCCTTGTTCGGTTTTGGCAAGGGCGTTGACGAAAGAAATCTCCCAGAAACACTTTTCAAATTACCTGCTTTTAAGAGACATACCGTTGGAGTTGTCGCAAGGCTAGAATCCGCCATGTCGATGATGGCCGGAAACAATATGGAAACCCTGGCGGGTTCATTGAGTGATCTTGGATTCAGGCATGTTGTGTATGGAGTCCAACCAAGTCACTATCTCATTGTTGAATCAGCGTTGGTTCGAACTCTCGAGCATGTGCTAAGAGATAAGTGGACGCCATCGATTAAGAAAGACTGGGCAGCTGTCTTCAAGTTTATTACTCGGACAATGATGTTGGGAGCAGAGCATCGGGTGGAAATTGTCAAGGCGACAAGGCGAGACACAGAACACAAAAAGGTTGCGACGCTACGGATCAAAGCAATACCCCGTTCCAAGCGGACAGGAGTGTTGTCTCTCCACAGTCGTTGTTCCGCAACAAGTCGATTTGAGGGCGACAATCGGCAAACGCCTGGTAGGACCAGCAGCAGCGAACCTCCGAAACCCCCTTCACGTGGCTCGCTGTCCAGCGGGTCGCTGTCAAGTGAGGAGTTTATTCTTGGGGAGCTGTATGATGATGAAGATGATACTCCCGACGCAATTGTTTTCAACATTGGGACGAGCCCTGCTAGGACGACAAGTTCGAGCCCTGTTAAGAAGACGATTTCGAGCACTAGCAGGAAGAGTACAATTAGATCTATGATGAGTGGTGAAGGAGACTACTGGTTGTGGGGAGACAGCAGCATCGAACCGCCGAAGGTGCCAAAACGTCGTCGATCAATCTATTTAGATAGAACTGAAGATGAAGATGAACCCCCCAACATGCGAATGCCCTCGTCGTGGATGACACCAGCAAGGGGAAGACACAATTCTGCAAAGGCCCCTCGAAGACTATCGCCACGTGTTAAGACACCCCGAAGACTATCATCATTTATTCAACAGAGGTTAGTCTCTACAATGACTCAACCAAGGTATGATCCAATGCTGATGGATTCTTTCCCCACTGCAATGCCGCCAGAGGCATCCAATATACTCGTGAGAAATAAAGCACAGGACAAAGCTCCTATTTCTCCAAAACGAAAACCCAGTTCGGTGAAAAGAGCTAAAGTTCCAAGTATGCCTTCGCTGGAAAAGGCACCAATTTCTCGAAAACGAAGTCCGCGTTCTGTCGACAAAGCTCCACTTTCTCCAAAACGTTCTCCAACTCAAAGTCCCCCTGCTTTGGACAAAGCTCCAGTTTCTCCAAAACGAAGTCCTTCACCTCCCCCCATGTTATGACCTCCCAGTGTCTGATCATCGCAACGACTTCAGGCTAGAAGTATTTGCTATACTCTTCATTGTTGGGACTTCCAGAATAGAAAAGATCTACTACGCTGGTTTAGGCTCTGATTGAACATCATCCGTGGCAAAGGGGTTGCCCGAAAGACAATCATGCGGGACAAGGCCTAGCAGTACGATGAGACGTGCAATTGTACCAAGGAAGCGATATTATAGCTTTAGTACGCAGGGCTTTATTCTCTTATATAAAAAGTGAAGATTCAAACCATAGCAGTATGTATACTATCCATACACTGTATGTTACTAGTTGCTATGTATATAAATGAGTGTCGAGAAAACCTGGCCATCAGGTCTTGTGAATTCTTTTTGCGGGATCTAAACTTACACCAAATATCCGATTCTCAGGAGATAGTTTGTCTTGCAACGGTCCATAGCATAGTGGAAAAACTGATCCACCGGAACATTTCGTCGAATGTTGTTTTCAGTGCCAAAAAAGACTTCTTGACCCGCGCAACCCCTTCTCCTATTGATGAGATCCATTCTAATGAAACTCGGCGAAGGGAAAATAGAAAGATCTGAAGCTCTTTAAGTGAAGTTGACTTCTGTCCTATCAAAAATCCTTCCCAACCACTTGCATACATGTATCGATTGCCTTCAGGCCATGGCAAAACCTATGGAGAATGAATATGAAAGTGCCCAGGAGTTCATTGAAACGCCAGCTAAATCAACAAGTTCCAATAGGAAGAACAAACAGAGGCCTATATCACCAGGCCGCATGGATTCATCGCCGACTTCGTCGTCTTCGGTGTCGGTGCATTTGGAGCCGGGGATTCAGCAACTTCTTCTAGGCGGGCAGACGCCATCAGTTGGTGATGTACTCTCATCAGCAACATCATCGGCTGCGAATTCTGTCGCTCTTGAAGCTGAATCACCAAGACATCATGGCGACGATCAAGAATTCGCAGAACCACTTTCGTATTACTCCCAACTTTCACCAGTGGAGCACTTTGCTCCGCTTGTTGATCACTCAGCGTGCAATAAAACTAAAGCTCAAAAAAAGCAAGAGAAAAAGGAACGAAAGAAGGAGCTGAAGAAGGAACGTCAGGAATTTCAACAAAATCGATTGTTGGAAAAGCAGGAAAGGGAAATGGAGGAGAAGCTCGCCCAAACCGCATCGTTCTCTCCATTTTGGGACATTCCCTCCTCCCTGGCAAACGCAGCAATGGAAGTTGCAGATCCCTATATATCACCGTACTCATCTGATAGTTACTTATTCGAGGAGTCTGAGGTCTATGATTACTACGACGAAGAGGAGGACGATGACGACGACGACTTCTCTTTCGAAAACCTCGATTCAATTAAGATTAAAAAGTCTAGTCGCAAGGAATCGTCAAAGCAAAACGCCGTCTCCCCAAAGAGAAAGCCGAAGAAGAAAAGCAAGCCAAAACGCCGAGGGCGAAGGGCGGACTACGAAGAAACGGAAGAAGGGGAGGAATCTGCCACTGATGCTGAAGATGCTTCCCTGAGCGCGACACCGAAGAAAGATGTGGCTGCAAGAGTGGACGCTATCTTCGGGAACAAAGATATTATCCTGAAAGACTTTGACGACTACATCGAAAGAACAGCTGAAGATCTGAAGGTCATTGAAAGCAACCAGAAGCCCAATCAAAGGAGACGACCTAGAAGTGCTTCAGCTTCAGGCAACAAGGCTGATCGACGTGGTAGAAGTCGAAGTGCGGGTAGCAACGGTAAGAACCTTCGCAGTAAGTCGGTCGGAGCAGCATTGATGAGGGAAAAGTCACGGAGCAAGAGTCATGATGATACAGCTCTCATTGCTCAGTCATTTGATGATGCCATTGAGATCATACTTGCAGATACATCGAGATCTCTGATAAACAAAAAGAGTACTGTTGAATCCAGAAGTGCTCACAACAAATCCGATCCAAAGGTGAGCATTCCACGGCGAAGCCAGAGCAATGTGCGTCGAAAGGACAAGGCAAAGAGCCAAAACGATGAAACGATCGAAATATTGCTAGGAAAGAAGGGGGACCGTGAATCAACCAAGATTTTGATTTCTGGAGAGAAGGACAAAACCGAGCGCACCGGTCCTGTGAAGGACGGGAGAAAAGTCTCAGCTTCGAAACGATTTTCGAATTCGCCTACCAGAGGTGCTGGAGGATCTCAGCGAAAGTCCAAGAGAGACAGCAAGGAAAAAAAGAAGAAGGAAGATTATGTTGAAAAGCCCCCTTTTGGTCATAGGCGAATGCGGAGCAATAGCTTTTCGGAAGGTGACCAACTTTTGTTGCTGCTGGCAACGCAGGAATCAAGGCCGCAGAGTCTTGTTGAACACCTTGAGTTGCCGTCGACATCGCTCGGAGAAAGGCGACGAAGTATTGAAACTTCTGGTTCTCGTGACCGTCGACAAAAGTCATTGGGATCATTGCCATCAGTAGAACGTATCGAACGGAAAAAGGGGGCGTCTGTGAGTCCTAAACCAAAGTTCTCTAGAAGGGCTGCATCGGAAAGGCACCTTTGCAGCGGCTCCAATTCTTCTTCGGAAGAGAAATTTAGTACAAAGTTGAAAGCCGTGACGCCCACGTCAAAACCGAAGATGTCTCGAAGGGCTTCAGATCGGTTCTTCAAGCACAAAGAATCACGGACGGGAAGATCTACGAGCCCCATGCCCAAGGCGTCTTCCCGATCAGTTTCGGGACGATCTACAAGTCCGATGCCCAAAGCGTCTGCCCGATCAGTTTCGGGACGATCTACGAGCCCGATGCCCAAATCTTCCAGCCAAGCAATTTCGCAAAAGGGTTTCGCTGAAACTAGCAAAGGTAAAGCCGAAGGGAAACCAAGCAGGAAGGAATCCAGAAGGGGAATCCCTTCACGAAGCCAGAGTGTCATCCTGGGAAAGTCTTTAGGTATTGACCTCGAAAGCTATCTTCTCCAAGATGAGGGAGTAGAAGTTACCAGCATGAGGGGCCAAAAGGCTGATCGGCGCCATCGAGAGGACACAAGGAAACGATCGCCAAGTAAGTATCTTCAGCAGAGTGGTTCTGAGGAAATCCCAGCGAGAAGAGAAAGGTCCAGGAGCAAGAGTAACAGCGCTCATCAGCAACAACAGCTTGCATTGGAAGAAGGCGGAAGAGGTGCCAAAGAAATAGCGGAAGATACGAAGAATAAGAGGTCCCCCATGAAGGATCGACGACGAAAAGAAATGGGTGAAGAGACTGGTAGAAGAAACAGGCGAACGAAATCATTGGACATAGGCAATACCTTTCTCCTGTCTGATGATGATGATGATTCACAGACTAATAATAACAATGATACGGAACGCTCCAAAAGCAAAAGTCGAAGCGCTCACCTCCAGCAAGTTGAACAGCAAGAAAATGAAAGCCACGTTTCCAAGTCCACAAGAAAATCTGACGAGGGCGCAACTACCAAGCAGAGATCTCGGCATAGATCTCCAGCACCAGGCGAAGTATCTGTTCCCAAGCGTGGTGGTGAGGAACGCCGGCGTAGTTCGAAGGATGAAGGTGATACCAATAGGAGAAATAGCAACAAGAGAGTAGATTCGGAAGAACGAAAGAAACGTGATCGGTCGAGGAGTCAAAGTCACAGTAATCATCGAAACAGAGTAACCGAAGAACCGTTGACTCCCACCCGAATGGGCGATTCCGAGGAAGGAAAGAAAAGGTCTAGGCGAAAGTCTACTGACGAGAGCATTACGTTGGATATTCTTCAGAGTGCGTCTGAGTTGTTGTTGAAGGAAGGATTGGACGAGTCCAGCAATAGTAAGTGGAAGAAAAATAAGGGCAGTCGCACAAATAGTCGATCGAACAGCAGAGAGCTGGACGAGCTCGACTTGGAGCCTCCTGCTGCTGCGCCGCGTACCAACAAGTCCAGCAAAAGCACTTCCAAGAACACGCGGAGACGGAGTTTGAATTTGGACATTTTCTGAAACGAGACGAAAATGAAGTCCTTCGAATCCCCATTTTGCATTGAATGAATGTATCAATAGTACCAAAGACTAATCTCGAAATCGTTAACCTGTTGTGTGGTTGTAGGTATCTGTAGTAGCTACCTACGACTTTCAAAATTGTTCAATTGTTTTCATTGCTGTAATCCCTTGACCAATGAAAGAAATGAATGAATGAATGTAGCAGTACTAGTACCTAAGGCTAGTATCAACATTGTAATACCCTACTGGTTTTCACTGTTATACGATAAGGCAGATTTAGGTTTCTGAACAGGAGTTGTTTGGTTAAGATCCCTTTTCCAATAGTACTATCTAAAAAAGACTATACTTTTCCCAAAATTGTGTCTTTTATTATTAGGTAGGTTTCATTGCAGCCGCCAGACTGCAAATGTCCGGAGCAATGGCATTGAAATAGCTACCTCCTTTACTACTAGTAGTAGTAGGACTGCCAGACAACGTAGTCATGTCTGGAATTCCCGAACAGTGTGCCCTACGGAATTCGGAAAATTTCAACACAGTCTTGAGTTCAAACTGTCGAATTCGTTCCATATCGAGTTCCTTGGAAACCTTGTGCACCACCGTTCCTTCACTGTTTATATACTTGCGATGACCAATGGGAGCATAATTCCACCATTTCTTCTTGGCGGGTTTGGCAATCTCACTACTATTATCACACGAATCGCTGCTACAAAAAGTGAGAAACATTGTGAAATGAGAAAAGAGTAGGTTAGCTTCCGAATGTAAGAAAAAAATAAGCATCATGTTTGTCATACTTACATTTTCATTTCACCACCAGCTTCAGTTTCTTCAACTTGCATACGGTCATTGTTCCCTGGTGGTAGAAATGGGATAATATCCAAATGATTTTCATAGGATGTTTGTGAAATGGTTTGATCGTATTCTTTTGCAAATGTCAGATCACCGACTCGGGGTGATCCAAACGTACAAACATAGGTTGGATTTGGCAATATCTCTGCATCTCGCTTTAATTCCAACGCATAGAGACTGGCCAAACAACCACCCTTGCTATGACCCGTCAAGTATATTTTTGGTTGATATCGAAAAAAGTAATATGACCATGTCTTGTAAACGTGTTCGTGTAACAATTCCAACAACAATTCCTTGATCCCACCCTTCATGGCAACAATGGCTTGATAATATC